>RJWM01036889.1:0-17834 GCA_004363535.1 Dasyprocta punctata
TAACCGGGCATGGTGGCACATGCCTTTAATCCCAGCACTTGGGAGGCTGAGGTAGGAGGAGTGTTGTGAGTTCAAGGACGACTTGAGCTACAGCGTGAGCCCAAGGCCAGCCTGAGCTACATAGTGCGACCCTGCCTCAAAAAACTAGGGGCAGGAGTTTGGCTCAGCGGCTTACATGCCTGCCTGATGGGCACAAGGTTGGGAGTTTAATTCCCCATGCCACAAAAAAAAAAAAAAAAAAAAGGAAGAAAAAAAATTTATGATGAAATGCTTTGAGATCAGGTACGTATCCTGCCATTTATGAGACTGACCTTAATTATTACTATGGTAGTATGGGAAAGACATTTAGACATTTTTATTCCACCTATAAAAAGGATGTGAAAGGTTATCTGATGTGGGCACACAGATTTTATCAGAGAATGAGTTCTCGCTGGGAATTTAGCTGGCTGGCTTCACCCTGTTCTCTTTCACTGGAATTGGATGGAAGAGAACTAGCTACTTGGCTGCACAAAAACCAAAAAATTAAAAAAACAAAACCCCTGCACAAACTGTTGACCCAGTTAGGCGGAGCTCCATGCTCTGACTTCTGCAAACTCCCTTCTCAAGGAGGCAGAAAGTCTTCTTTCTTGTCCCAAGCCCAAGACTCTTGTTCCAAGCCCAGGCTGTGACAATAAACCTGTAGAAACTGCCTCAGCTGTTGGGGGAGCCACAGGTGGAGACTAAGATGGCTGTGTTTCCTTCATTAAAAAAAAAAATAGGACCACCTATTTTAAAAAATTTGATTTTTCAACTCAAACTGGGACTTTTAAAACTCAGAGGGGGCTGGGCACGGTGGCGCATGCCTTTAATCCCAGCACGCGGGAGGCTGAGGTAGGAGGAACGTTGTGAGTTTGAGGCCGGCTTGGGCTGCAACAGAGCGCAAAGCCAGCCTGAGCTACATAGTGCGACCCTGCCTCAAAAAACCAGGGCTGGGAGTTTGACTCAGTGGCTTAAGCATCTGTCTGGTGGGCGGGAAGTTGTGAGTTCGATCCCTGGTACCACAAAAAACAAAACAAAACAAAACAACCTCAGAGGGGCCTATTGAACCAGGTGTGATTTTCTGAATTTGTTTACTATGTATATTAAAGATTGCAAAGGAAATAGTAACTTACAGAGGACCCCAGCCCTGGGGCAGGTGACATCCAAGGATGGGACCTGTTGATATTTGGTCAGGGGCCCTGGCTTCTGCCCCAGCTGTCCCCACCCATATTTGAAAGGGCTAAGGTTTCCTTCACAAAGTTTTTTCTCCACAAGTGAAATACTGAGCTGCTTGTGAACGTTGCTGTTTAATTCACTTGATGTGAATGTGATAGGCACACCCCCCATTCCATAATGGGCACCCTATTTTTACCTTTGCCAGAAGGCTGGCTCTAGAAGTGCCCATGTTGTACATTCCTCACCAGGAATATCACAGGTCTTTTGGCTGCGTGGGCCAATCCCAGCCTCCCAGCCTTCGCATCAGTCTAAGACCTTCTGGAGTAAGCAGGAAGTGTCCTGAGCAGGAGATCGTGAGGCAGGGCTACCGTAAGTCAGGACCCCTTGGCTGACCCTGCCCCTCCTTGTCTGTTACAGCTGCCCTATGAGGAGGCCTGCAAGAATAAGCTTTGGTGCAGCGCTGAGTTACAGCTGGCCACCACCGTGTCTCAGTGAGTTGCATGATGCCGTAGTTTTTGTGGTTAACTTATTCCTGAAGAGTTTACCTGGGCAAACCTCTTGTCAGGATCCATTGTTCATTTTCTCCTTTCCATCATGGTCCTCAGAAGGTTTTTGTGCTGGTTATCTCAGTCACCATATGAGGGAAGAAAGACAAAGATTTTGTGTTTCCATGTTACAGATTGGGAAACAGACACAGTAGCTGAGGCCTTTGTGTAGGGTCATCCGGTGAATTTAAACCCAGGCCTTGACATCCTGGATGATGTTATGTTCATAGCCCAGAGATCCTTACTCCTAGGGCTACTTTCCATTAGAGGTAACCTCTTTCCTGGTTTGCCCCTTAAAGAAATTCATAATAATTCATCAAATATCTGTGCTGAGCACAGAGGTGCTGGGAAAACCTCCAGGAGTATATACATAAAAATTCCTGCCCTTTTGGTGCTTTTAGGGGGAGAAGATAATAGATAAGTAAATTCTATGTTGAGCGTGGGATGTATAAGGCAAGGAAAATGGAAATGTTGGGGGAGTTGAATTTTTAGATAGGGTGGCCAGGGAGGCTGACATTTGGCACATATATGGGGAGGTGGGGGAGCCAGCTGTATGGGTGTCTGAGGAAAGAGCAACCACAAAACCCCTGGGGTGGGATCATACCTGGCGGGTGGGCGGCAGGGTAAGGACCCAGTGTAGTTGTAGTAGGGTGACTAGAAAAGGGAGTGGTATGAGAGTAACTTGCTGGGGTCCATTGGGGCTTCATCCGCCCTTGGAAAGGCTTTCACTGTGAACAGGGAGGTCAAAGGGCAATATAATCTTGCATTTTAACACTGTAGCTCCTGCTGATGTGTGGAGAATGGATTATGGGAGCAGAAGCAGAAGCAAGGAGATAATAGTTACTATTGCAATAATGCTTGTAAGAGACAACAGTGACTTGGCGCTGGGTGATAGCAAGGAAGGTAGTTACATTTTGAATTGAAAGCCCATGTGGATGAAGAGGAGGTGGAGTTAAAAAGGATCACAGCTCGGGCATCTAGCCCAACACACCATCCCACTGGCTATTTAAATTTAAAGTCATTACGCTTAAACACAATTAAAAACATTAGCTCCTCAGAGGCAGTTACCACATTCTGAACACTCAATACCCTTGTACGACCAGTGGAGCCAGATGGCATGGACCACATGCTGTAAATTCTGGACGGGCTATGACTGCTCCCACACTCCGAATTCCAGAACGATGGAGTTGCCAAGAGCTGAACTGAGATCGGAAGTTCGGTTTTCACGTTTGGTAGTTTTAAAAGACCCTTCCTGGCTACCAGTGCCACATATGTATCATGATACAGATGACCATTTGGCCAGAGTTGCCATCTATGGGAAAGAATCTGTCCCCTGAGTCCTGGTTCGCCCTCCCAGATATTTGTAGACTTGCATTTCAGATGTGGACAGCTTAGTGCTGCCTATCACTAAGGACCCAATTCAAGCCCTTCGAGTGCTTTGGAATCCAGCCTAACAAGCAGGCACAGCTGTTTCCACAGGGAATTAATTATAGCCAAGCACCATCCTCCCAGCCAGGTCCTTGTGAAATAGTCACAGCACGCACAGTTTGCCCTGCATTGCCCCCTAGTGTACACAGCGAGCAAGTTTTTCTATTTCAAAAGCATTGCTGAGCCCTATCATGGGGTCCAAGCGTCTCAATGAATTTTGACCTTTCTGTAGACAGAGATCACCTAAAAAAATAAGCAACAACTACAGATCCCTCTCCCTAGGCTATATGTGCACACGTAAATGTTGGCATTCTGGGGCCTCTGAAACTGTCCCTGGGCCTCAGGTTAAGAAACTCTGGTAAATATTCTGACGATGGTCACATCTCTCTCAGGTCTTAAAACAGTGCATTCAACAGACATGCAGCACCTCTGCCTTACTGTCCTAGAGGCACCTCTTCTCACGTCCCAGGCCGAACTCATCTCCCTATATCCTGAGGTCTTCCCCGAGTGATCTTTCCCTCAGTGAGTAACACCACTGAGCCATCTGAACAGGAAACTCAAAACCCAATCTCTCCTCCCCCTCCTCTCCTCTCCTCCCCTCTCCTGATTGCCTTACCGCCTCTGACTCTCCTTGCCCTTCCTCTATCTCCACTAAGGTTGTATTTCTGGTCTCTGTCACCTTTCAGATAGATTTCCAACAGCAAGCTCTAACTGTATCTGCCCCTGTCTTTTCCTCCAATCTATCTCTTCTCAGCTGTGATAAAATGAAAACCAGAAGCCAGGCGTGTTGGCGCACACCTGTAATCCCAGCACTTGGGAGGCTGAGGCAGGAGTATTGTTGTGAGTTTCTGAGACCAGCCTGGGCTACAAAGTGAGCTCAAGGCCAGCCTGAACTGCAGAGTGAGACCCTGTCTCAAAAAGAAGAAGAAGAAAAAAAAAAGAAAACCAGAACAAAGCAATAACTATAAAACACAAGTCACATCACTTCCCATATCTGCCCATTCTTTCTTTGGACATTTCTGATGGTTTCAAAGTTTTCTTTGTGTTGTTACTATATTATCCCATAGATCTTAGAAGTACTTCTGCATAATATGTGGGCAGTCTTCTGAGTGGACTTGAATCACAGCTTTTTAGTTAGAAGGGCCTGAATGATTTTTGCTGAAATCAGCAAAGGAGGGAAAGCTGAAGCCAAGAAAGAGGGCTTTACCGGGTGTGATGTTGCATGCCCATAATCCCAGCACTTGGGAGGCTGAGGCAGGAGGATTGCTGAGGTTTAGAGGCCATCCTGGGCAACATGTGAGTTTAAGGCCAGCCCAAACTACATAGTGAGACCCTATCTCAAAGGTGGGAAGGGGGCTTTGTTAAGAAGGTGGAACTATGTGTGACTTGTGTACAGTGTTCTCCAGTGCTGCGTGGAGCACCTGACATATATACAGTGTCCTGTACTTTTTTTTTTTTTTTGCAGCACCAGGAATTGAACTCACAACTTCGCACCTATCAGACAGGCGCTTAAGTCACTGAGCCAAACTCCCAGCCCTGGTTTTTTGAGGCAGGGTCGCACTGTGTAACTCAGGCCAGCCTTGCGCTCGCGTTGTAGCCCAAGCCGGCCTCGAATTCACAACACTCCTCCTACCTCAGCCTCCCGAGTGCTGGGATGAAAGGCGTGCGCCACCACGCCCGGCTTCCAATACATATTTGTGAAATAGATAAATGTATGTCAGGAAGAACCTTGCCTAGGGCCACAGTGATTTGGTGGTAGAAAGAAGTTTTGGATTCAACTGTCGTAGCTGTCTTTGGAGACTTCAGGCAAATTGGCCTCTCTTGACTCTTTCCTCTTCTACAACATGGAACATAACTGGGGATTAACTGAGGGCCCAAAGCACAACCTTGGCACATGGCAAGCACTCAATAAATGGTAGCCATTATAACCTCACCCAGCAATGAGACGGATGTGGCAGTCCAAGTGTTTGCTTCTTTCAAGGGGAAGAAAATCTAGGCTAAATGTATCCTTTAGACAATTTATGTAATTAAGAATGTGCTATTCTAGTGTATACAAGTTTTTACAGATTAAATAAATTGGTAACACTTTTATCTTTACCCCGCGCAGACAGGAATTGGTGGTGGGTCTCACCAAGGAACTGACCATGAACATTAGCCTAACTAACTCTGGGGAAGATTCCTACTTGACAAGCATGGCTTTGAATTACCCCAGAAATCTGCACTTTAAGATGCTACAAAAGGTAATTATGGTAGCAGCTTTGGAAACATGCCACTCAATATCTTTCCCTTGTTTCACACCTCCTTTTTGTGTGCGTGAAAACCTCCTTACTGGTCTCCATACCTCCAGCCTCTTTCTGGTCTGTCCAGTGAATGATTAGTGATTAAATTAATCCTTTTCTCTCCCTTATAAACTTTCAGTGGAACCATTTCATAAACTCCCCCCTGTATGCTGCCTTTCTTAACCAGGATTCTGAGAGATAAATAAGCTCAAAAGCCCTAAGTCATTGAGAAAGTAAAAATTAGCCAGACATGGTGGCACACACCTGTAATTCCAACACTGTGGAAGGATGAGACAGGAGGATCATGAATTCCAGCCCAGCCTAGGCAAACTCACCTAAACTCTACCCACCCCCAGAATCTTTTAAAAACTCTGACTTTTCCTTTGTTGGGTAACACTGACTGCAGTATACATTTCCTCATTCGCAGTGAGCCAGTATACTTGACTTTGTTGCAACTACAGGTTTGTCCCCAGTGGTTTTAGACTACATGAGCTAAAATAGCATCCACTCTATGAAAAAAATGAAATTATTTTCTATGCATCTAGAATGGAATTAGTGGTATACGGTCCATGGGAGATTGTTTCCTGTGTTCAGTGGCCCAGATGAGGAACTATGATTCCAAGGCTGATTGCATTGGTTGAACCCATGCTGGCCTTCACACGACTCTGTGTGTGACATTTGAGTTGATCCTAAGCCCAGTTTAAATGCTTCCTCCCCATCAGAATTTTACAAGGTCCTCCTGGTTGGAATTCATCTTTCTGCTCCTCTCTCAAAAAAACCCTGAGGCCTTGTAGTTAAGTTCTTCAACTTTATATTGCTGTGCCCTGCTGACTAGCCTGAGAAAGACAGGGACCAAGGCTCATTTATTGTGTCCCCAGCTCCTGGCAGGGTGTCTGGCATGAAGAAAAAAACCAGTAAATGTTTGTCGAATTGGTGTGAGGAAACTGAGCAGTGTCTTATTCTGTGTTAACAGCCTCCCTCTCCAAACATTCAGTGCGCCAACCCTAAGCCAGTTGCATCCGTCCTGGTCATGAACTGCAAGATTGGTTACCCCATACTCGGGAGGTCATCTGTAAGTCTGCCTTGATTGACTGAGTTTTCTTGCTGCCCTGGAGCTGCTATCTACAGCCCAGGCTCTTTCGAATCTCTCACTTGTCACTATGCTTCCCTTTACTGAAGCCAACCCATGGCAGTGCTTAGAACTGCTAACTTTGCTCTGAAAGGAAGGATTGGTAAGGAGGCAGTTTGAGTATACAGCCATAGACAAAATATTGGCTCACTGCAGGAAAGCAGAATGAAGTTGGGGAGGGGTATCAGACCGAATTCTTTACGCTGCAGGAAACCCCCACAGTGGCTTCCTAAACTCTAAAAGGGAAACTAGAAAGGGAAATAATGTTGTCTGCCCTACTTACTTCATATTTGCATTGTGAAGTGCACATGAAATAAAGGAATAATAATGTGTGGAAATGTGTTGTGCTACAAAAATGTGAGGAATGTAGGTTATGTTTCCTATGTATGCATGATATTAAGCAGTTATAATTGTGAGTGGTAAAGAGAGGAATCAAGTGACCATCTTTTCTCGTTTAAAACAGGTGAACATGTCAGTAGTTTGGCAGCTGGAAGAGAGTACCCTTTCAAATAGAACAGCAAACATCACTGTGACCGTCGGCAAGTAAGTAGCTGCAGCAAACTCAGGCTGTGGCCTCGGAAATCGCCCCACCCACCAGCACCATCCAGATGTTGTGGGAACAATAGCCCCTTTCCTGCCCAGGGAGAAGGGGGACCTCAGTGAGCCCACAGAAACCTCCGGTGTCCCTATGGTGACATCTTGTTATCAAAGATATTTAAAGCATTCTTTTATTCACACAAAATAAAACTGGTACAGTGGGGTGGAATGAACTTTGGACTGGATTTCTGGTTCTGGTTTATTTAACTTTGGAATAACTGCAAAACCTCCATGTTGAGAGGTTTTGATAGACTCAAACAGGGGTAATTCTGTTCCCAGAGGGAATGCCTGGAGACGTTTTGTTTTGTTGAGATAGGGTTTCACTACGTAGATCAGGCTAACCTTGAACTCACTGTGTAACCCAGGCTGGTCTTGAACTCATGGGGAAACTCCTGCCTCAACCTCCCAAGTGCTGGGAGTATAGGCAGCCCCACTACACCCAGTTCCTGGAGATTTTTTATTATCACGACTTAGGAAGTGCCTCTGGCATCTAGTGTATAGAGATGAGGGACACTGGTTGACAACGTACAGGACAATTTAACAACAAAAAATTTTCTGACCCCAAATGTCAATAGTGTTGAGTCGGAGAAATCTTTTTGAAGTCAGTAATTTCTCAAAGTGTGGACTTCTAGTGATTATTTTGCACTCTAATTGCATATCTCTGAGTCTTTTCTTATCTAACATCCCCTCCACATCATGACCCTGGGAAGCCAGAATACGGAAGTAACTATTATATATACAACTGTGAACAAGCATTTTATTTCCAGTTCCAATGGGAGATCTTTGGCCACAGAGACCCATAATCTTCAACTCCGGCGTGCCTTTACTGCAGTTCTTTCCAAGTAAGCACTCCCAAGCCTGCACCTGTGTGATCGCCGTGCACAGAGGACAACTTCAGGGAGTCCCTCTTGCGGGTGAAAGTAGCAGTTAGAATAGATGTGGGCAATATCCTTCCCTGAAAGGAGGCTGCTTAGAGTCAGGCTCCGACACTGATCACTATGGCATAAGAATTGGGTTCTAGAAACTCCACAATGGTCATCAGAGAAGTAGTGCCAACTAGTCTTGCTATAAAAGAGAACTGATATGATGCTATCGAGGTAGAGAAGGGCTGTGGGATTCTGAAGTAAGGAGGAGAAAAGTAATGCTACTGTGAGGAGTGCTAATTAGAAAATGAACCAGCCCAACTATATGCAATGCAAATATTCCACTTTATTCTAACTATCCTACAACCACTCTCCATTTAGGCATTAGCTTTGATTCCTATTAAGGATCTGGTACCCTGTCCCAGTATATCCAATTGAAGTATTCAAGTTTATTCAAAACATGAAGAGGACCTTGAGGCTAACACATGTCCTCTCAATTACAGACCATCAGTGATGTACATGAATACAAGCCAGCGGCTTTCTGACCATAAAGAATTCCTTTTCAACGTAAGTGCTTAGTCTATGCAAAACTACATCTGGCAAAGAAGCATGAGCTTTGACTTCCTACTCTGACTTTTATTTGGCAGATACATGGAGAAAATCGCTTTGGAGCCCAATTCCAGTTGCAAATCTGTGTGCCAATCAAATTACAAGGTCTTCAGGTTGTAAGAGTGAAGAACCTGACAAAGATTCAGGTACTTAAAAGACAATTCACTTTTCATATTGACTATGGATTCTCAAAGGTATAAAAGTCACAGCTTTAGGTGGTCATGGTGGTGCAGGCCTGTAAACCCTGCACTCTGGAAGGCTGAGACAGAAATGACAGTTCAAGCCCAGCCTGGGCAATTTAGTGAAAACTTGACTCAAAATAAAATTTAAAAAGGGGCTCTAGGTTTGATCCCCAGTACTGCAAAGACAAAAACTAGTGATTTAGAGTAAAAAACAAGATTAACTATGAGAAAATATTAGACATTACCAGTCATGTCAGAGTATCAACCATACCAATCTTTTTTTTTTTTTTTTTTTGTCTTTTTGAGACAGGATCTCACTATGCAGTTCAGGCTGGCCTTGAGCTCACTTTGTAGCTCAGGCTGGTCTCAAACTTGCAGCAATCCTGCCTCCCGAGTGCTGGGATCATGGCTGTGAGCCACCACAGCTGGCTCTCAGATCACTTTTTTTTTTGGATGAAAAATAAGCAAATATTCAAATGTTATTAGCAACCATGGACACATATATTTCCCCTTTGAAAACTGCTGTTTCTATGTGCCTGGTGAGTGAGCCTGATAAACATGACATTTCTCATAGTCTTATAGTCTACTTTTGCTTTTTCTTTTTTTTCCCCACTGTAGTTTCTTTCTTGGTCTCTGCTTTGCTAAAACCTCCGTTTTCAGTTGACTCTTCATTTTCTTCCTCTGCTTTCTAAAGTCAGTCTCGATACCTAAAGCAACAGGATCAGTCATAACAACTAATGCCAGGGCTGGGCCCTGCTGACAACTAGATTTACAAGTTGCAAGCACTTGTTCTCATATGTAATTTATTCAGTTACTTATTTTTTTCTTTGAGCCTAACTCCCTCTAATAGCTAAACTGGGGGTAACAGAGAGATGTAGGCAAGTAATTGACATAATGCACATAACAATTTGGCTCTGTGCATGGCACATCAGTAAAGAAGCTGATGAGACAAAACCTGAATGCAGAGCAATTTAGAGAAGTCCTCCATAGATGGAATTTATTTTTAAGAGCATTTGATAACAGCAAGTTTAATCATTTCAACACTTTTTCCATTTGAAAACAGAATTGTTTGAAAAGCTGGTTGGAAACATAAGAATGGAAATTCTATCTCCACCCTGGTCTAGGGATGGAGACAATACTGGAGGCTTCAAGATCATTGCCCTCTGACTTTGGGGCAATAAGGCATAATTTTGCTTACTGAAATAGACTATGTTGGCAGAGCAGGTCAGTGGCAGAGCTGAAGTTAAGCACTGTTTTATAGAAATACTGGATCTTTTTCCTCATTTGCTTTAAGGCAGGGGTGTTACATTTTTTCTTAAAGGTCATGTCATTCAGGATCTTGTCTGTGAGGTAATGTAGCCAGAGCACATTATTATAAGGGTGATATTCACACCAGCAGTTGTTGTTCTCTTTCCTCATGAGCCTATAGATCTCAAACTGGTAGTCACCTTTACCTGTAAATAGGTCCTCATCCATAGAAATGTCACAGAAAACCACAATCCCATCCCGCTCCAACCGTGACAGGGTGTAGTCAATGATGTTGACTTGCAGCCCACAGGTAGGGATTGTGTTTGTCTTTCCATTGAGAGTGTAGTGGAGCTTTTTCAGGTTGGTTTTCTTTAGGAGCACATTCCCCCAGTGTAAGTCTCGGTGCTCAAAGCGCAGTGATGCCTCTGCGACTGCAAGGGATGCTGTGATCTGGTGTAGAATGCTCTTTGCAGTAGCTATGGAGGTCAACTTTGTTTTCATTTGCTCTAAGTCAATCCCACCAAACTCAAATTCCAGTATAACAAAGAGTTGGTCTTCCTCAAAAAAATCAGGTCGGTCATTTGCAGACCCTTTGGTTGAGTTATAGTGATCCCAAGCTTTGAGCAGCAAGGGAGGGTAAGAACCTTGAACACAATGTACTGAGTTCAGCCCAATGAAGCCTTCTGTACGGTTGGACACCTCATTAGCTAAGAGGCTCAACTCTTTGGAGATGATAATCTCTGGTAAGATTTCCTCAAAGGTTTTCTGCTGGCATCCATTCACTAAACCTGCTCCTTCAATAGCAATGATTTTTAGAGCTACAGGTGTGTTATCAGTAACTGTTTGAAACACTTCACCAAAAACCCCTTCCCCAATCTTCTCACAATGTTCCAGTTTTTCCTTGGAAAGGCAGTAACTAAAGGGGATAGGACCTTCCTGATTGCATTCCCCATAGACCTTTTCAGCATCAGATGCCTTTTTTTCTGCAACATACAGACTTCTTAAGGGGCTCAGCAAATACATAGAAGAGGAGTGACAAGGGTCCAGAGCGCTGTTTGTTCTGTTCGTGGCAGAAGGGCTTAAATTTTCTGCTATGAGGGACCCAGAGAGAGAACTGGCAATGGTATAGCTGCTGCACACCTCTGACGTATCAGTCACAACTTTCTTCTTGTGAAAGCTGAAGGAGGCCTTGGTTTTAACCCAAGAACAAGCCTTCTGAGGAGTGAGGTCCTGAGACACGAATAAATCCTTGCCCGTGTTTTGGCACTTTTTAAACTGGTGGTAATGGAACAGTGAGGTTTCCACTTCCTGATGTTTCCTCTTCTGGCTTAGCCCAGTTCTCCTAGGCCGGTTGATTTTCCCAGGTACAGCTAAGCCCTTGCAACCACTTGCCTCCTCGCAGTCTTTCCGGATGGCCCCCTGACACCCCAGCTTCTGAAAAGAGCCTTGGTCTGTGGTTCTCTTCTTACCTGTGCTTCTTAGGTCTAAGCTCTCCAGCCTATTTCTTGTCAGTCGTCTTTCACAACGGAACTCCTTTATATTTTCTCCATCTGTCCCAAATTGAAAATCCTCAGGGTTTTCTGAGTCCATAAGGCTAAAGAGAGCTGACCTGAGGCTGGCACGAGCTCGGCGGATCATCTTGTTGAACCCGCCTCCTCTGGATGTTTCCTGGGAGTAGGGCAACGATGCTTGGCCCCACGAGGCTGCCGGGACTGGGGAACCGCTCGTGACAGTACAGGCTGCATCCGGGGAGGCGGAGGAGCCCATGATGACACTCTCTCCCGGCGCGGGCGGCACGATGTCTCTCGAGGGCGGAGCGCTGAACAGGGAGGCACTGGTGCCTGGCTCGTCGCTGTCCCTGGGCTGGCTACACACGCTGAGGTCCGGGCTGAGGTGGTCCGAGTGGTTGCTGGAAAAAGGCGGTGGTCGGAGAGGGTCGCAAGGGGTGCTGCACTTCTGTGGCGGCCGAGGTCGCAGCCTTAGGTGTCTCGGGGTCGCGGTCAGCGTTGGCCAGTCCTTGGAGACTCTGCCGCCAGGACGCCTCCGCCGTCGGCGGACAGGGCTGCCGGGGAAGTCAGGGTCGTCAGGATCGTCAGGATCGTCGGAAGCAACAGACTGTGAGCGGCCGCTACTGGCGTCGCTGCTGCTGAACAAATGCTCCTGGTCCTGTGGCTGGAACCACTGTGCGGCTGTCCGGCCCGAACATAGCCGCCGCAGTCTCCCGCCGCCAGCAGCCCCATAAGTCCGTAAGAGCCGGCTTTCCGGTCGCCGGAGTGACGCCGCCATTGCCCGGCTACACCCGCCAACCGGTTCAAATTAAAACACGCGATACTTCCACACCACAGTCCTAGCTTCCAGTTCTGCGCATGCGCAACACGCTGAGTCGTACGGAAGCCGACTAGGGCGATTTTGTTTTCTCAGTGGGTTGTGAGAATGGCTCTCGTTTCAGGGCTCCACCGAGTGCACCCAGAGTCAGGCGCGTGCATGTGGGAGCGATCCGGTTCAGGTGAGCGTGGCCGCCGCGAGAGGCTGAGGAAGGGACTGAGGAGGGCCTTAAGCGGGTGACAAGAGAGATCAGTTGGCTGCTTTTCTGAGGTTCCTCTGAAGCCCTCAATATCTTCGTCAGTGGGTCGCGTTTGCCAGAGTGAGGGCTTTGCTGGGGCCAGGGTGATTGCTCAAACTGCTCACACCCTCCACCCTGGGACCTTAAGGTAGTTTGTATCCTAGACGTTAAAAATGTCAGCCTTTCCACATGGAAGGAGATTTAAGCTAACTACGTACACTTGGATTTTCCAGCATGTGGAGGAGTGGCATTCAGTGAGCTGTACCATCACTTCGGATAACGAAAATGTCACCGTGGCCGCGGAGATCTCCTTGGGTCACTCTCAACAGGTACTTGAGACTGAAATGCTCCCCCTACAACGAATAATAACATCTAAAGTGGAACGCATTCAAAATAGGTCTGTTCTTCCACCTTCTGGCTAGCCTGCTTCTTAGGCAGTTACCGGGGCTTTTTCAGTAGGTAATTTACTCCTGTTGGGTACTAGGATTCTAAGGATTACCCATGATTTCCCGCTTTTCTACATCCCATATTTATTCCAGCGGCAAGCCCTCCTGTTCTACCTCCAGAATAAATCCTAAATCCGTTCACTTCTCTCCATCTCTGCTACTACTGTGGTAATTCAGACTACCCTCTCCTGTTAGGGGTATTGCCCCTTCCGTCCTTGGACCTACTTTTTTTGCCTCTGCTTTTCTCATACCTTCTACAAATAATTCTTCACATAACAGTTATACATCTTCTAGAAGGAAACATTAGGTTATGCTACTTCCATGCTAAAAGAAGTAATAATAAGATAAAGAAAAAAGTGAGTTTGAACGTACTTAGACCAAAATCCATACTTTTTTTTTCCCCATGGACTGCAAAGCTCTACATGATCTGTTCTCTGCTTGATTCTTCAACTTTGTCTCTTAGTGCTCTTCTTTCTCTCCTCCTGTCCCTTTCTTATAGCCCAGTTATTCTGTTTCTGGACATAGGATCTTTGTCATTGCTATTTCTTTGCATAACATTGTTCCCCT
The DNA here is from genome assembly GCA_004363535.1 of Dasyprocta punctata. Taxonomy (NCBI): domain Eukaryota; kingdom Metazoa; phylum Chordata; class Mammalia; order Rodentia; family Dasyproctidae; genus Dasyprocta; species Dasyprocta punctata. The sequence continues at coordinate 13,651 of RJWM01036889.1, forward strand.
AAATCTTAATATGGATAGTTTCTTATATTTACCTCAAATGTCATTTTCTTAGTGAGGCTTTTCCTGATCACTTATTATAAAGTGGAAACTAGTGATCAAGTTTCACATCTTGCTGTCATTTGGAGAGCATGGTGAGGTCTGAGGTAATAGCAGTTGGGTAGAGAAAAAAGGAGCGTGGGCAAAAGGGAAATTTTTTTTAAAAAATTGTCATTGTCAACAGCTGACTTTGGGTTGAGTTTGTGGCATGAGGTAGAGGGTAAGGGAAAAACTGAGGAATAACAGCACGTTTCTTTCTTGAGGTAGCTGTGTAGATGCTGAGGCCATTAATGAGGCTAAGGAAATTGAGAGAAGGAACATGTTTAAAGGGACAGATGGCGAGGGCTGTTCGGAAGCAGTGAGTCCATGTCTAAAGTGTGTTCTGTTTTCCTCCTCCTTCCCCCCATCTTGTAGTTACTAAGAGATATAACTGAACTACAGGTCCTTGGTGAAATATCTTTCAACAAAACTCTATTTGAGGGACTGAAAGCAGAGAACCACAGAACTAAGGTAACTGCTGGCTGTTTTCTGGTTTGCGCTTAGCCTTTGAGCCCCTGCACAGACACCCTCCTGTTGCCGCCTTCCTGTTCTCAGTCATTTCTGACCTTGGCGCTGCCACTAACTGCCTTTGCAACTTGGAATGTGTCAGCTTGTGCCTCAGTTTTTCACCTGTGAAATAAGGCAATTGAATAAAAAGACTAACCTGAGGAGGTCTAAACTGAAATATCTAGGCTGGAATCAAGAGCACTGTACACTTTGATTTGAAAATTTATTTGATTTTGAAAAATAGATGAGAAATAATATTGGAAATATTTTCTAAGTGAGAAATTATTTTATACCCATTAAACATCTTCCCAGTATGTAATGTCATTGTTTTGTTGCAGTATTAAATAGTTATAATACTCAAGGATGCATAATTCTTTTGTAAAACTTAGATTAAGTACTAGAACTCTTGAAGTCTGTTTTGCCAAAGTATAACCAAAGTCAGACTGACATCTTTGGTCTGTGGGCTAACTGCTCCCTGAATTTTCATTCTTGTTGACACTTGCCTGTTCATGCTGCTGGTTTCAGAGGTGATCTGTGAGCTCCTGAGTTAGGTATCTTTCTTCACTAGAGAAAATGTCAGCAGAGTGCACCTGGACTGCTAAATGTTAAATCCTCAGTTTTTCTTCCTGGAGGAGGAAGAGAAAGAAGCAATTCTCTAGACATGTCAAAATAACATTTTCTTTTATTTTGAAATATTTCTAATACAGAAAGTGATATGGAAAAAATAGAAGTACCTCCTTATTGCACTGCTTAGATTTTTTTAAAAATAAAAGCTATTTTTATATTTCTCATTTTACTGATACTTTTATTTCTATAGCATAGATGCCTCAAGATTCCTTTGAATTTAATATCCTAGGTGAAATATTCAATAGTTCCTGCCATTGCTTCTTGGTCTTTTGGCTAAGATCGAGTGCAATAGTTCCTGCCAATATACATGTAACTTGAAACTATTCTTTGAGCCAGAGTGTAGTGGTGCATACTTATCATCCCAGCACTGGGAAGACTGAGGCAGGAGGATCCTGGGCAACATAGTGAGTTCAAGACCAGCCTGGAATACATAGCAAGACCCTGCCTCCAAAAAGAGAAACACTCAAAAACAAACAATAACAACAAAAACAAAATCTAATCAATGAGTGTAAATACCTGTGTATCCAAATCCATGTCAACTGTAAAAGGTAACATCCCTCTAATGTGCTTTGAGGACATGCGATGTTTATTTAGGGAAGGAAGCTGACTCTTACTTCTTTTCTTTTTTTGAGACAGGGTCTCTATATGTAGTTCAGGCTGGCCTGGAACTCACTGTGTAGCCCAAGCTGGCATCAAACTCATGGCAGTCCTCCTGCCTCAGTCTCCTAAGTGCTGGGATTACAGATATGTGCTACCATGTTTTGTTGTTTTTTTAATTTTTAAAAATATTTATTTATTTATTATTTTATTTTGTTTTTTTTTATTTTTCTGTGGTCTACTTCCTTTGATCCTTATGTTTTGGGTGATGGCTTCCCTCATGGCTAGCACAGAATTACCACATCTCAAATGCTACACAAGTTGAGTTTCCCTTATTCAAAATGTGCTTGGGACCAGGTCTGTTTTAGATTTCGGGGCTGGGATTATAGCTCAGTGGCACAAGTGCCTGTCTGGAAAATGCAAGGTCCTGAGTTTGATTCCCAGTACCCATAATAAAAAAAAAAAAATTGATTTCAGAGTTTTGGATTTCAGAATGTTTGTAGACTTTACCAATTGAATATCCCTAATCTGAAATCTAATTTGGAGCATGTTGCATTTGGATTTCTAGAGTAGAGATGCTCAACTTGTATTTTCACATGAAAAGAGACAGAATAGGAAACAAGAGGTCAGCAAAAGGATTATTCTTCACGCGCCTTTGGTTTTAGCTATTCCTAAAAGCTCCCAGGAGCCATCCCTTATATCTTATTAGTAAGAGCTGGGTCTTGTTTCAATCACCAGCAAAGGAGAATGGTTGTGTCATGATTATCTTAGAGCAGAGAGAGTTAGCTTAGACCAAAAGAGGAAATGGCTGTGTGTGTGTGTGTGTGTGTGTGTGTGTGTTTGCCACAAGCAGTGTAACCCTCTGTCCTGTTTCTCTCCTAACCTCTGCCAGGGAAGCTTTGGGTTACTTTTGGGCACCTGTGCATTTTGAAGAGGAAAACGGGAGAGGGCATTGAAGAAAAGATTCATTGCCTCTACTCCAATGCGGCCTGGACTTCACTTCCTTTCGTCAGTCTTGGCCCCCCTCCCCCCATTGTCCCTTTTCTGCAGAAGAGAAAACTGGCTCTCTTCTGTTCTTCCTTCCGCTCTGATGCTTTGATGCCTCCTCATTCTCAAGGCCCACTCCTCATTCTCAAGAATCCATTCTTGAGTTCAGATACCTGTGAGTTAGATAGGGTCTTGAGGATCAAGCAGCATTTATAACATAACTAAAAGAAGTCTTGGGCCAGGGATATAGCTCAGTGGCACAGTGCCTGCTTCGTGAGTGCGAGGTCCTGAGTTCTTTCCTGGTACCAAAAAAAAAAAAAAAAAAGCCTCAAGGGTAAATTATGTAGCTCCCTATCCTATAGAGAAATTTCTCCAAAGCAGCTTAACCTTGGTGCTTAAACATGTGCATAAAAAAAACTCAGTGCCTTGGGTAGCAGAGCAGTTTTGTTTGGCTTTTTGCTTTTGGTATATTAATTTTTGGGGTTTTTTTTTTTTTTGGTGTATTAATTCTGGAAATAATGTCATGTTAGCCTTCCAAAGTTTTTCTTCCTTTTCAAAATTGTTTTAGTGATTTCAAGTCTTTTAAATTTTCATATCAATTTTAGAAAAACCTGCTAACTTAAAAAAAAACCTGTAATTTTCATTTGGATTAGGTATTAGATCAGTTTTTGGAAAATTGTTATTTTCAAGTGTTTCACCTTAAAATGTTTCTTGGAATCTTTAATTTTCTCTGTATTGTTTTTTAGTTTTCTGTATAGAGGTCTTGTAATTTTGTGGTGAGATTTATCACTATTTCATATTTTAGTACTCTTGTAAATGATGTGTTTTGTTTTAGTTTGTTACCATGAAGTGGAAGTACAATTGCTTTTAAGTGAACTTTAATTAAAAAAAAAAAAGGAAAAAACAAAAAAGAAAGAAATAGGGTCCAGGTTGTCCTTGAACTCACCAAGTAGCCCAGGCTGGCTTCGAACTCATGGTGCTCCTCCAGGCAGAGCAGTTGCCACGATGACCCTCTGACCCTACCTTAGTCCTGGCAACATGCTCTGACCACAGCCTGGGAGAGCCAAGTCTCAACTGGAAAGCACCTCCCCTGAACTTTCCCCCTGAGCCCTGGGAGTGAGAGGAGATTAGTCTCCTGAAATTGACAAAACCTTTGGAAAACAAAACTTGAGGATAGAACTCCACAAGTACTACACACGGATATGGTTTTTATTTTATAATTGTGTGTCGGTACCTTTGTGATATATTTCTTGGGAATATGTATTAATTTCAGGGGAAACTATATTACCAAAAACTAGGGTTTTGTGCAAGAGCAAAAAAAAAAAAAAAACTGTCAGAATAGAGTTAGAAAAGACTTTGGTTTTTTTTTTTTTTTTTTTTTTTTTTTTTTT
>RJWM01036890.1:0-17830 GCA_004363535.1 Dasyprocta punctata
GCTGAGAAGGAACAAAAGAGTAAAAAAGATGGCCTGGGGGTATCCCGGGAAGTGGGCCTCCGCCCTTTGCAGCCTCAGGCCTTCAAAAGTGAAAGAGTTTGCTCGGAGGAAAAAGCCTCAGAGTGCCCTGTCCCAGAGTGGTGACAAAAAGCCACAGAGTGCCTTGTCCCAGAGTGGCGACAGAGGCCACGCCATGTCCCAAAATGGCAGTGGCCACACTGGATTCCAGAGTGGCAGCATAGAGAAGCTGTTCCTCACAATCAGGTTCAGAGAGCTCAGCGATCCAGGCAGCCAACCCCTACAGCCAAGAGAGAGGAAAGCCTGGCTACTGCTCCAGCCTGCAGCGGACCTTGGCGGCATCCACATGGTGCTGGTTTTAAGTACAAGAAAAGGCTAAGGCAGCTTCTGCCTCGCCTACAGAGAGCAAGATGTAAAGATGTAAGGGTGGAGCCAAGGAGAGGAAGGCTTTGGAAGTTAAAAGCCCTGAAAGTGCCTCAGGGGTGGAGTCACTCAAGCCTGTTGGAGCTTGTAACCAGATTACTTCAAATGCTGAGCAGACAACTCCAGGACTCAAGGTTTGCCCTACTGGATTTTGGACTTACTTTGGTTCCAATGCTTTGTATTCCCCTGTTTGTAACTTTTGGAATGGTAATGTTTACCTTGTGCCTTTGTATGTTGGAAGTGCTTAACCTTGTTTTCACTTGTACAGGGGGTTACAGTTAAGAGTTTGCCATAGATCTCGGAAGAGATTTGGGATTTGGACATTTCAGCAATGCTGAAACTGTTAGGACTTCGGCAACTCTTAGAGATGGACTAAATGTCTTTTGTAGTAAGAATGTACATGAGTCCTTGGGGGTCCAGGGGTGGAATGTATAGGATGTGCTATGTACCCCCAAGTCCTCATACTTTTGATGGGGCTGAGTCTGATGCTTGTGATCAGTTTGTTGTCTAGCACCAGGATTAATGACGTGACTGCTATACCCGCCCAGCGGTGGAGCTGAGATACAGTATAAGGGAAGGCGGGTCTTCCTCTTGCTTGCTTCCTGGCTTCCGCCCTCTCTCTCGCCAGCGCGGATTGCGGCTTGCAGCTTGCAGCCACCATGAACTGTAGCCCCGTCATCCCATGCTGCCTTGGAGCCCACTTTATGGACTGAAACTCCCGAGAAACTGTAAGAATAAACCTTTCCTTCCCTAACTTTGGGCGTCAGGTATTTTGTCTTGGCAACGAGCAAAAAGTAACCAAGACAGGAGGTGAGGTGGAGCTTGGGGGAAAAGTTATAAAAGCAAATGCTATATATTTTTTTCAACACATAACCTTCAAAGCACACAGAAGTTCTTGTTCCAGTTTAAAATGGCCAAAACCCCAGGCTTGAAAGCAGCTGTTTGTGGGGCTTTGTTCTGAAGGATTTGAGGGCTTAATTTCAATGGCCTACGTTAGCTTATATTGGATTTTGCATTTACTACTAGAATTTTTGCAAAGCACAGAGCTTTTGCAAAGTCATAAATACACAAAGATTGGCTTCGTCTTTCTCAGCCTTTGTCCTCTAGTCAGCATTCACTTCTAAACAAATACCTACATTTATCTTCAAGTTTTAAAAGTACTTCTCAAAATATAAGCAGAAGCCACTCTAGGAAGCCATTAGTAACAGAACACAAAACAATCCAGCAGAATAAGTTGGGGATATGATTAGGCTTCCACAGGGCCTAAAATCATACAGAAGGGTAGTAGAGTGAGGCAAGAGCAGTGTTTATTTATTTATTTATTTATTTTTTTGCGGCACCAGGGATTGAACTCACAACCTCGCGCCTGTCAGACAGGCGCGTAAGTTGCTGAGCCAAACTCCCGGCCCTGGTTTTTTGAGGCAGGGTCGCACTGTGTAGCTCAGGCCAGCCTTGCGCTCGCGTGTAGCCCAAGCGGGCCTCGAACTCACAACGCTCCTCCTACCTCAGCCTCCTGAGTGCTGGGATTAAAGGCGTGCGCCACCACGCCCGGCAAGAGCAGTGTTTATGATGGCGTGTAAAAGGTTGGCAGATGAAGAAACTAGGAAAGGACTAGATTTGACAGGAAGGCATAAGCTACTGAGGATAATGGAAGATATTTTTATCAAGATCTTATAAAATACTGTTACTAATTTCTTTTGCATCAATCTAGAATTTTATTTTCTGTACACAGAAATGAATATATGATTATACCCATTTTTACATGAATAATATTATTGTATGCATACCACTCTGAACTTTTTATTACTTAGCAAGATATCTTGGAAATATCTTGATTCCAAGATAGAGAGAATTGCATAATATTCTATTTAATGTGTGTGCTCTATTTTGCTAAGTCCCTGTTGGTAGAATTGCATTTTTCTAATCCTTTGCCTTCACATGTTTGCAAGTACACCTGCAGAATAAGTTTCTAAAAATAGAAAAGCTGGTCAAAAGGTAAAAGCATTTATAATAAATGTGTTCTATATGTTTCCAAATTGCCCTCCATTGAAGTGTATCTATTACACTGTCAACAAAAATGTATGAGAATGCCTTTATAGCCTAACCACATAGTGAGTTATCAGACTTTTCATTTTTGCCAATTTAATAGATGAAAAGGGTATTTAAGTCATTTATTTTGTATTTTTTACTAGTGTGGTTTGACATATTTTCTTACAGTAAAAAACCACTTTCTTTTTGGTGAATTGCTAGATTCTTTGACCATTTTTTAATTTGTGCTTTTGACCTTTTGGCATTGTATAATAATCTTTAGAATTTGAACCTGTTGAAAAGCCTTCTGATGATGTAAAAGATGGGATTCAGAACTTTATTATATGCTGTGTAAAATACTTGGCATCAGAGTGAGGAGCAGAGCTGGGTTGAGGTAAGAGGAACATAGGAAAGCGATACTCCATATGAACACAGTCACTCAAAGAAGTGCTTTTTTCGACTAATATTTTAGTGGTTTTATGCTGACTCTGATGAAAAGACACCAGAAGAAGGATTTTGAGAAGTAGAACCATCAGGAAGATAGAAAAGGAAGACATGTGTCCAATCCCCTTGCCAACTAACAGCCCAGGCCAGCATAGTTCCATAAATATCACCGAAATAAAATAAGTAGTTTCAATCTTATCATAAGGAAAGCATCAGACTCAGATTGTTTAAAGGAGAGTTTGGACAGTCACATTAAGAAAAGATCAATTCAACTTTATACAAGTTATTCTAGAGACAGTTAAACAGGGAATTCAACATTTTCTATGGAGCCAATGAAACCTGGATAACAAAGTAAGATAAATATAATTAAAGAAAAATTATAGACCCAAGTCATTTTTGATTAAAGATTTAAAAATTACAAACAAAATACAAGATTAAATGCAACAAACTATAAGAAGAATAATTCTTCAGAATTAAAAAGTGTATCTGAGAAATGTAAGATCAGTTTAACATTAGAAAATCAGTTTAACATTAGAAAATACTTTATTTTGCTCTTTATATGTATTTTAGTTTTTCATATAAGAGAAATCATGCAGTATTTCAAGTTAAATATCTGATTTTTTCCTCAACGTTATAATCTTCAGGTGCATCCATTTTTTTAACAAATGACTTAAGTTTGTCTTTCTTTATGGCAGAATAGTAATCCATCATTTATAAATACCACATTTTCCTTATCGATACATTTGTTTGTGGACATATAGGCCACTTCCAAGATTTAGTTGTTATGAATTAAGATGTATTATGCACATTACTGAATGCCACCCAAGAAATGTAATCATTATGTAATGTAAATATGTTCAAATAAAAAATAAAAACTGAGAAAGCAAACAAAAACAAAACAAAATCAGTGTAATTCACTGTATCAAAAAAATAGTATATAGTGATAACAATTGATGTGAAGAATCATCAGGAAAAATATGAATTTCCCCACTTTTGAAACTAAATTGAATTTGTACATACTTTGTAATACAGAAATTTGACATCTAGAGAAAACTCTTCTTGCATGTGTGCCTAGGAAGTAGGTCCATGAATATCCACAAGCATCTCTGTTGTATGCTGCACCCTGCCTAACTCTGCCGGTGCTCCTGCTCCTTCACAATACAGCTACTCTTTCACCTGCTTTATGCCTTTTCTTGTAAAATTTGGTTTTGTTCTTTTTCTGTCTGTTTCCCCTATTTTTTCATTGCGTCTGAGCTTTTGCGTCCCTGGATTATTTTTCCAGGCCTTTGCTCTAGCAGAGAACCTTCCTTTTAGTTTGCTGTAACCTTTATGAGTTTTCTCAGCTATTTTTGTTATTGCCCATTTTTAGCAGCTGTTTTCTGTAAGAGATGCGATGGAAAGAGCAAAACAAAACAGAAAATGCCAAATATTTCAAGCCTTTCTGATTGCTAGGTGACAAAAGACTGACCTCAAGGCGAGTGAGGGTTCTGAGATCTCAACACTATGTTTACCTGGTCTTACAGAAACCTGAACTACCTGGAATAGTTTTGACCACAAAAAAGCAAAAAGACCTCAGAGCATGAGGAACATCATAATCATAATACTATGCAATTTACACTACAAGAGAAATGCTTAGTTCATTTTAAGCCACATGTAACTTACTTAGAATTGTATGAAATTTAGAGTTACCTCTCCATCGATAAGTTACTTGCTTTTTGCATATAGATATGTCCACATCTTTTAACAACTACTTTTTTGACCTGAAGTTTTCTGCTGGCTAATTGCACTCTCCTTCATCATTTTCCTACACATGGTCAAGTTTCTTGGAAGAATTAACCATATTTCTGTGTTTTTTTTGCTCCCTTACTTCCTTCTTGTGTAATCCCCTGCAGTCTGTTTTCACTTCTAGCACTGTGTTAATTTAGCACCCACTAACGTTACTAATGAGCTCCATGTTGCTAAATAATATGGACGGTCTTCCTCGCTGACGTATTTTTGAACCCCTTAAAGTATTGCCCCTGTGAATCATTTGTTTCTAGAGAACTTGTCCTTTTTTGAGTCAGTTCTCTTATGATTTCCCTCATCTGTTCACCAGTCACTCATTTTCTCTAGGCCTCTCATAATGTTAATGTTTCATCCAGTTGCCACACTTGATCATGCTCTCTTTACACTTTGCATACTCTCAGGGGCTGAAGTCATCCAGTCCTATACCTCTCAAGTCTAATCAATTCAGTTCAGGCCTCTCGCCTGAATTCCAGGCCCAAATCTCCACCATCTATACTTAGATATATACTTAAAACGCTTAAACCAGAACACCAGCTCTTCAATATGAGGAAGAGGAGTGAGTCTTCAATGCTTTTAAAATCTGACCTTAGCAGTAAATATAGTATACTTTGTTTTTTGCTCAGATGGACTCCAAGGTTCAATTTCTTTAGACCTGGTTCTCATAAATCCTGGTTCTCATAAAATGAAACCTTAGCCAAATCACTTAACCTGTTAGAGCCTTAGTTTCCTCATCTATGAAATGGGGATCTTTCATGTCTTTCATATTGAATTGCGATAAGAAATATATTGTTAAAGGATTAAACACATGGAAATGCACTAGTATTGGTTCTGACAGCTGGTGAAAACTCCTTAGTGAGAGTTGAAATTATATATCACTATTTTGGCATTTTTGTTACTGTATTGTTAGATTTGGAATCTAGATGGTATAACTTACCCAGTGTGTTAGGCCTTATGTTTATGTCTGTAAAATGAGGACGCAAATGTCCCCAAGTAATGTATATTTTTTTGTGGTGAGCATGAAATGAAATAGTGCTGAAGTCTATACAGTGTTTCTGGAAAGGGCCAGGTGATAAATTATTTCAGCTTTGTGGACCATATGGTCTCTGTCAGAACTATTCAACTCTACTGTTATAGCACTAAAAAGCTATAGATAATATGTAAATGAAAAACTGTGGCTGTATTCTAATACAACTTTATCCGTGGACACTGAAATTTGAATTTAATATAATTTTAATGTTTCATGAAATATTCTTCTTTTGATTTTTAAAAAGTCATTTTAAAGTGTAAAAACAATTCTTAGCTCTTAGAACATACAAAAACAGGAATGAATTTTGCCCGAGGGACATATTTTACTGATCCATGAAATGAGGCATGCAAATTAGAGATTCTGCTAGAGGAGTATATATAAGTACTTGTATTTACTTGACTGAAGAACAGTTATTCTCCGTCTGGGAAGGTTAGTTCAAGGAAAGAAGATGACTGATCCTTCCCACATAAGAGAACTATTGCTGGCCCTTATCATTCCTGCTTTGTGGGAGGAAGAAAGACAGTGATCAGTTTTTTACCTCTTTGAAAAACTGTATCTTTACAAAACATGCCCTCCCCTCATTTCTTTAAATCTTACCTACTAGATCAATTGTTCTCTACTTGAAGAAGAGCAAAGAATGAGTCTTTAATGATTTTCAGTTTAAGTCTAATGTGATCAGAGGAAGGATTTCTTTCCAGTCTTCTTCTTCTCATTCCCTTTTATTTTTCCAGAAATATCTAGTGAGCATACACTGTTTTCTGGGAACTGTTCTTTTCATTGGAAATTCAGGAGGAATGAGATAAACAATATTTTTGGCCTTATAAAATATTTTCAGAGTAACATACATTAATAGTTATTAATGTATTATTTGAGAGAAGATGTACTTGACACTAATTTATTTAGATACTTCACCTTTCTTCTTTATGATTTTGATTTAAATATTTCCTTGCTTATTTGACATATCCACGTGAATATATCATTAATTTCTCAAATGCAACGTGCCCCAAGTGCAGCTACAAGTGGAATTCTTTATTCCCTCTATGGCATTTCTGAGTCTGTACTTTGGGGAGCCTTTCCTATTTTGGAAATTGCACTCAATTTGTTAAGTTGGAAATGAGGAATTATTTTTTATCTTTCCTTCTCTTTTACTTCCTCTGTCTGATCAATCACTAAGTTTTGTGGCTTTTGCCTCTAAAAATCTATCCAGAATCTGATCACTTCTCACAACTCCTAGCATTAATGCCTTCTTCCAAGTCATCAGCGTCTCTATCCTGGATTTTCTCAATTGCCTACAGTTTGACCTCCAGGCTTGCATTCTAACTCTCCAACTGTCTATACAATAGGTATAAAATCAGATCATATCTCTTTCACCCCTCAGCAAAACTCCTCCAGTAACTTACTCCATTGCAAATAAAATCCAAACGCCTCATTACAGCCTGTCAAGTCCTTCATAATTTTGTCCCTGCCCACTTCTTTTATCTCACTTTTTACAACTTCTCTACCCTAACATCTCTATTACTGACTTGGCTCTAGACATACTGATCCTCTTTCTATTCCTTAGATACATGAAGTGCCTTCCTATAACACAGGCTTTGTAATTTTGTTTTTGCAAGGAGTGCTTTCTTCCAGGTTTCTTCATGACTAGCTCATTCTCATTCTTCAGCTTTCAGGTTTAAAGGTTGTTCTTTTCCTAGGTCTTCCCTAACTGTCTTAGGCACATTCTCTTTCTGGGACAAATATCTAACACCTACAATTTAAAGGAGGAGGGGTCTAGTTTGGCTTATATTTTAGTCCAGGGTAAGCTGGTTTTAAAGAAGAAACAGCATGGCAGAGGGCATGGCAGAGGAGAGCTGCTTATAGTATGGCAGACAGGATGCAGAGGTTTTGAAGGGAAGAACCAGGGATGAAGATACATCTTTCAGGACATTACCCCAATTAATGGCCTCCTCCAGTCAGCTTCACCATTTACATCACACTGAGCCATAAACCAATAAGTAGATAAATCCACTGATGAGTATCATGCCTCCATGATCCAATCATTTCCTAAAAGTCGCATATATGAGTGCATGAGGCTTTAGGGGAATGTCTAGTTGTAAACTGTAACACTAACCATCCCATTTAAAGTAGCTACATGTGTCCCCTCATGTTTCATCATTATTGTATTATTTTTATTTGTTTTCATTGTAGTGGTCTTCACTACTTGACATTGTATTTTTATTTACTTCCATACTTATTTCTTGTCTACTCCTATTAGAGTGCAAGCTCTCTGAAATCTTTTCTGTTTTTGTCTTATTTTTGGCACAGTGAGATTTAGGCAACTTCAAGATGTTCAAATAGTGATATTGAGTAGGAAGTTCTCTATATTTCAGTAAAATGCTTAGGCTAGTGCCTGACACATGGTATACAACCAATACCTGTTAGCTATCATCATCATCATTAGTAATTTCATCATTATCATCATCATATTCACCATTTTGACCATTATTTATGATATATCAACTCGGATGGCTTAAGAAATACATAGTAGATTAGTACAGCACAGTTCTTGGTTTGTCTGTGGCTGACTGACATGTAGGTTAACAAACTGAAGGAGGAAGACCCACCTTGATTGTGGGTGGCACCAATGATTAGGCTGGTATGCTGGAAGGAAGAAACAAGGAAAGGAAGAAATGTCCCTTTTTATGAAGAGCTCTGATTTTCCTAAATGGATGCACCCTTTGCTGCCATTGCCTTTGATCATTTGTATTCTGATGTCCAGGTTTTCAGCCTTCCAACACAGACTCACATTAATGACTCTCAAGTGAATTTTCAGACCTTCAAACTGGAATGAGTGGTGCACCCTCCATACTTCCTGCTGTGGAGTTTTCATTTTCTTGGGCTGAACAGATTCTGTATTCTTCAACTCTCCAGTGCACAGATGGCCTTCATGGACTCTCTCGCCTCTGATTTCTGATCCTGTAAACTTACCTAATAAATTCTTTTGCATAATTATGCTCATATTCTCTATTTATCCCTTTCCTCTAGACAGCCCAAAGAAATACAGCCATCAACATGCAGGATATTAATTATAAAAGTAATTGATCTTCTTTGATCTTATATTATGTATCTACCAACCAATATGTTTGAACTAGAACCATTTTTGAACTTCTCAAACCAATATTTAGGCACATAAGTATTTAGCTGAAAAAATTAGGAGTAGTTCAGGATCTGCACTTTTGCAAATCAGTGACTGCATTTTTGAAGCCCAGCACATGGTCAGCTTTGGTACCTCTCAAGAAAACTAATTCAGATATAATTTGGGTGGCATTTAGCAACTCTTTTTCTGTGACAGTATTTCTACCAGACAGAAATGATGTGCTTTGAGGCTGTGCTTATGTTATCCTTAGCCATCGGCAACTTGTAAAGGATGTTCCTTTCATGGAACTTGTTATCATTGATAAAATTGCTGACAGTTTTTCCCTCTGTCTTCAATTAAATTTTATCAATTGTTTGTTGGTATTTATACAAAGTATTTATACAAAGTACTAGATAACATAGGAAATGTATGGAAGTATCAACGTGTTTCCAATGCTTTAAGGAAGCCTAATAAATCCCAGTAAATCTGCCCTATCTCATGACATTTATGCCTAATACAGTACAGTATTAAGTATAAATTTGAGTCTCTCTATTATCTTTCTAGGAACAGTTGCCACCAAATGTCCTCGAAAAGAAGATAGTAATGATTTATTGACACTTGTTTAAGCCTAATCGCCCATGCTAACCTCTTTTCCAGCAAAGGAGAGACAGAAGTGGGTAGAATTAAGAAGCCAGAGTCTTTATAGTCAAAAATTACAGTGGAAAGTAATGGCATGTAATGGCTTGGAAAGCACATGAAGCTCCACGTTTTAGAGACAGAGTCTATAGTTTGTGACACATTTAAAAAAAATATTTATTTTTCTTATTATATGTTTGTAGCATGTAATGATTATGTTCATTATGGGGAGTCAGTACATGTACATGACACATCTTTGTTCTTTTGAGACACGCTTCTCCTTCCTTCTTTTCTCCTCCCTCCATCTCTTGGTTTCCTTCCCCATTTACAAAATCTCTATCTCTATTTCCTGTTATTGATCTTTTATTTTGTTCTTTAATTATTTATGTTTTGGGTTTCTGATATAAAAAAGAAACCACATGATATTTAAGTTCATGTGTCTGATTTTTTTTCACTTAGCATTATAGTCTCATGGTGAATCAATTTTTGTACAAATGACTTGAATGTATTCTTTAGAGCAGAGTAGTACTCCATTTGCGTGGAAACACATGAACGGATAATGAAAAGGTGACACATGCCAAGCCAGGCCCAAGGCCCTGGTGGCAACACACTCTGGAGGTGCACTCCACCTAGCTACCTGGATTCTGGAGGTTCTGAACTCCACCCAGCCAGGCATAAGGCCACTGCAACATACTCCAGGGGTGCATCCTAGTTAGCTGCACAGAGGATCCAAGCTCTGCACAGCCCAGTATCCCAGTGCAGCCCATCAGGGGAACACCTGACCAACCTCACAGGACACAGAGGTACCAAGCCCAGCCCAGGCCAGAGCCCCAGAGCTGCCCACTAGGAATTGACCAGCATAGCGGACAGGACTTGGAAAATTTGAGCTCCGCCCATCTGAGCACAAGGCCCCAGCTCCGTGGTTACAAGGTGCAGTCCAGCTAGCCATGCACAGGGCAGCAGATACCAGAGCTTCCAAACATTGCCCAACCAGGAGCAAGGCCCCGGCACCATATGCCAGGGGTGCACTCTGGCTAACCGTGTGCTCCAGAGACTCTGAACTCCACCCAGCCAGGTGCAAGGCCCCGGTGGCACCACATTCTGGGGGTGTGTCCCTGCTAACCATCTGAGTCTTGGAGGTTCTGAACTTCACACAGTCAGGCACTAGGCCCTGGTGACACACTCTGGGGGATGCATCCCTACTAGCCACCTGGGTCCTGGAGGTTCTGAACTCCACTCAGCCAGGTTCTAGGCCTCAGCAGCACTCTGTGGGTGTGCCCCTGCTAGTGCATGGAGGATCCAAACTATGCCCAGCCCAGCATCCAAGAGCAACCCAGCACAGTACATCAGAGGAATGACCAGCCAGCCTCACAGGCCACACAGCATAAGGCTCTGACACCATAGTTTGGGGGTGCCCCCTGGCTAGCCACAGGGATATCAGAGGATTAAAGCACTGTCCGGCGCAGCATTCCAGTGCAATCCATTGGAAGGTTGCCTGACCAGCCACACAGGTCACAGAGGAAAATGACAAAATGAAAGAGCAAGATGCAGTCTCAGTCCTCCAGCCCACCGAGAACAAACCCAGGAGACACTGAAGTGGAAGACACTGGAAATCACACAACCGAACTTTCTGAAATGAGAGCAACTGAAGTAAAGAAACAACTCCATGAAGCTATAGAGGAAATCAGATCAGAAATTATCAGGTAAAAAATGAAATGACAAGCATTATGAAAGAAATGCTGTGAGTATCTAAAGAAGATTTAGATGAAAAAACTAGAGGAACATAAGAAAATGATGGAAACCTTGAATGAACAATATAAGAATTAGAATGCATGAAACAAATTCAAAGGGATATTCAGGAAATTAAAAATTCCATTGCAAGTTGGCAGAACCGCTTGAATGAAGCTGAAGATAGTCTCAGACCTTGAAGATAGAATGGAAGCTTACAATTACAAAAGAAAAGATCTCTTAAAAACTACAACCAGGAAACAACTATTCAACCACTGCAAGGTGATGCCAGGAGAAACAATATAACCCTGATAAGTGTTAACGAAAAAGCAGGGGTCAACACAAATGACATACATGGACTATTTACAGAAATAACAGCAGAAAATTTTCCAAACATGGAAAGAGAATCTGATAAACAGATAAGTGAGGCATACAGAACCCAGATTAACCATAACCAAAATAAATCTTCACCCAGACATATAATAATTGGGATCTGAGAAAGTCATCACAAGAACAGAATACTAAAAACTGTCAGAGAAAAGAAAGAGATTGCCTATGAAGGAAAGCCTATCAGAATCACAGCAGACTTCTCAATACAAACCTTCAAGTCAAGAAGAGCTTGGAGTGAAGTATTTCAGGTCTTGAAAGACACCTTTCAACACAGATTGATGTAACCTGCAAAACTCTCTTTAAAAATTGATGGAAAAATAAGATACTTTGACAACAAAGAACAACTGAAAAAATTCATGAGCACCAAATGAACCATACAAAGAGTACTGAAGAACTTCTAGAAAGAGAGAAAGATAACTAGAATCCCAAGAACAACAGCAGAAGAAAACCACTAAGCAGGGCAAAAAACTAAACAGAAAAAGTAGAAAACGAACAACAGAAACATAACATGACAGTAATAAGTCAGTAAATATCAGTTATATCCATCAATTGTAAATGGACTCAACTCACCAATAATAAAGAGACTGGCAGAGTGGATTAAGAAACAAAATGCAACAATATGCTGTGTACAGGAAACATATTTAACTCAAAAGGAAATTCATAGACTAAAAGTGAAAAACAATCTCCATGAAATAGGAACCCAGAAAAAAAGCAGGGGTAGCTATTTTGTTTGCAGGGGTAGCTATTTTGTTTGCAGACAATGTGAACTTCAAACCAAGAACGATAAAGAGAGATAGAGAAAGTCACTATATACTTGTTAGGGAAAATTTGAAGAGGAAGAGATTGCAATCATAAATATATATGCACCGAATATGGGATTACCCAACTATGTAAGACAAATTTTAATAAACACAAAAAATCAAATAAACAATGATACAGTTATATCAGGGGACCTTAACTCCCCATTGTCAAAAAGAGATCAACCAAATAAAAATTCAGCAAAGAAATAACAGAACTGAATCAAACTTGTGAACAAAGGGACCTAGTAGATGTGTACAGAGTGTTCCACCCAACAACATCAGAATACACATTGTTCTCAGCTGCACATGGGTCATTCTCTAAAATAGATCACATACTAGCCCATGGAACATGTTTAAGTAAATGCAAAAGAATTGAAATAATTCCATGCATATTATCTGATCATAGCATAATAAAATGAAATTAATGACAAAATATCCCACAAGAACCCATAAACATTTGGAAATTAAATAATACTCTCCTAAACAATCAGTGGGTCACAGAAGAAATTAAAGAAATTAAACACTATTTACAATTGAACAAAAATGCAAATAAAAATTACAGGAACCTGTGGGACACAATGAAAACAGTCCTCATAGGGAAATTTATAGCATTAAACTCCCACATCAGGAAAATGGAATGAACACATATCAACAACCTGATGCTGCACCTCAGACTTCTAGAAAAAGAAGAGCAAGTCAAGTCCACAGCCCAAAGAAGGGAGGAAATTATCAAGATCAGAGCAGAAATTAATGCAATTGAAACTAGTAAAGCAATACAAAGAACTAATGAATCGAAGAGTTGCTTCTTTGGAAGAATAAATGAAATTGTTAAACCCCTGGCCAACCTTATCAAAAAGAGGAAAGAAAAAGCTCAAACCCATGCAATAAGAAATGAAAAGGGTGAATTCACTATAGACCCTGTGGAAATACAGAAGATCATATATACCTACTTTGAAAACCTTTACTCTCATAGGTTGGATAACACAAAAGAAATGGACAGATTCCTAGAAACATATGAATTGCCAAACCAGAATCAAGAAGATGCAAAACTGCTAAGTAACCGAGTTTCAGCTAATGAAATTGAAAATGTAATTACAACTTTACCAATGAAGAAAACTCCAGGTCCTGATGGATTCATGGCTGAATTCACAAGAAATTTAGGGAAGACTTCATGCCGACACTCCTCAAACTCTTCAGTGAAATTGAAAGAGAAGCAAGTCTTCCTAACTCATTTCTGGAAGCAAGTATTACCCTAATACCAAAACCAGAGAAAGACCAAACCAAAAAAGAAAATTACAGGCCAATCTCTCTAATAAGCATAGATGAGAAAATCCTCAATAAAATTTTGGCAAATAGATTGCAATAAGTCAGCAGGAAGATTAAACGCCATGATCAAGTGGAATTCATTTCAGGAACGCAGGGATGGTTCAACATATGCAAATCAATAAACATACACCATATCAACAGAGCCAAGGACAAGAATCACATAATTATCTCCATAGATGGGGAAAAATCTTTCAATAAACTCCAACACTTGTTCATGATAAAAGCCCTACAGACAATTGTAATAGATGGTCTTTACCTCAATCTGATAAAAGCCAAATATGATAAATCAACAGCCAACATCTTACTAAATGGAGAAAAACTGAAAGCTTTCAACCTAAAATCGGGAATAAGACCAGGACATCAGTCATCACCACTCCTATTTAATATAGTTCTGGAAATATTAGCCAGAGCAGTTAGACAAGGGAGAGAAATAAAAGGAATAAGGATAGGAAATTAAGAAGTTAAATATCATTATTTGCAGATGACATGATACTCTACATAGAGGACCCCCAGACCTCCATTGAAGGATTTCTAGATGTAATAACCAAATTAGGTAATGTAGCTGGATCCAAGGTAAGCACTCAAAAATCAATAGCATTCCTGTACACAAACAACAAACTTACTGAGAGTGAAATAAGGGAAACCACACCCTTCACTATAGCATCCAAAGAAATGAAATAATCTGGAATCAATCTAACAAAGGAAGTAAAAGATCTATACAATGAAAATTACATTACTCTGAAAAAGGAAATTGAAGAGGATTTTAGAAAATGGAAAGACATTCCGTGTTATGGATAGGAAAAATAAGCATTGTGAAATGGCCATTCTGCCAAAATTGTTATGCAGATTTTCTGCAATTCCAATCAAAATACCACTTGCATACCTCACAGAGCCAGAGAAATCATCCCTAAAATTCATCTGAAACCAGAAGAGACCTAGCATGGCAGAGGCAATTCTGGGCAACAAAGGTAAGGCAGGAGGCATCGCAATTGCTGACTTGAAAGTATATTACAAAGCTACTGTGATAAAATCAGCATGGTACTGGAATAAAAACAGACCTGGAGATCAGTGGAGTAGATTAGAAGATACAGCCACAACTACAGACACACTCTGACCCCTCATCTTTGACAAAGGGACCAAACATGTACATGGGAAGAAAGATAGCATCTTTAATAAGTGGTGCTGGAAAAACTGCCTTTACATATGCTGAAAACTAAAAGTAGATCCATGTCGATTGCCATGCACTAAACTAAAGTCAAAATGAATTGAAGATGTAAATATTAAAACAGAGACAATAAATCTGCTGGAAGACTAAGTAGGTAGAAATCTTGATGACATAAGAGTAGGTAGATAGTTCATGAACAAAAATCAAACTGCACGAGAAATACTTCCCAGAATCAACAACTGGGATCTTGTCTTATAAAAATTTTTGCATGTCAAAAGAAATCTCCAACAGAGTGAAAAGAAAACCCATGAATATGGAAAATATCTTAGCCAACTGTCCCTCAGACAAAGGACTTCCATCTAGAATATAGAAATAATTAAAAAATATCACGCCCCCAAAATCAAAGGACCCAATCCAAAAATGGGCATCTGAAATGAATATACACTTCTCAGAGGAAGAAATACAAATGGCAAATAAATATATGAAAAAATGTTCAGCATCAATGGTCATTTGGGAAATGCAAATTAAAGCTACACTGGGATTCCATCTCACTCCAGAAAAAATGGCCAAGATCAAAAAATCAACCAATAACAAATGTTGGAGGAGCTGTGGGGAAAAAGGATCTCTTCTCTACTCTTGGTGGGAGTGTAGGCTGGTGCAACCACTGTGGAAATCAGTGTGGAGATTCCTGAAAAAGCTAGGATTAGAGATCCCATTTGACCCAGCTATCCCACTTCTGGGTCTTCTCCCAGAAGAGCTGAAAAGATCATCCCGTAGTGATATATGTGCACCCATTTTTATAGCAACACAATTTGTCATAGCCAAATCTTGGAAACAATTGAAATACCCATCAATCTAAGAATAGATAAAAAAGATGTGGTATTTTAATGCAGTGGAGTACTGTTCAGCTATCAAGAAAGATTGCATTGAGACTTTTGTAAGTAAATGGACAGGATTTGAGACCATACTCATAAGTGAAATAAATCAAACTTGTGTGTAAATACCGTATTGTCTCCCTAGTGTAAGAAATTGAAAAGGTGTATATGATCCAAAATCTGCAATAAATACTGTGTAAGGGTAAGATACTGCTCAAAGAGGAAAAGTAACTGGAATAGGGGAAAGAAGGAAAGAAGGAAGGGAAAAGGAAAAACATAAATTTATATATATATATATATATATATATATATATACACACATAGGATAGCTAAAATGACTATACTACTAATTGTATAATTTCTTGTAAAAGAACAGTTAATACTCATATATGATTATATCAATTTTGCACGTGTATAACTGTTAATCTAAGCAACCCTTTTGAAGGTAACAATATGTAATATTACAACATTGTCAAATTCTTCTCGTCTTGTTTTTTAAACCTATAATGTTACTGTATTGGATTTGATGCTGTTGTTTGTTTGTCTCTTCTGCTTTTTTTCTCTTCTGTTTCTTTTTTTCTCTTAAAAAAGGAAGAAAATGTGACCCATATTTTGCTCTGTGAACTTGACATATTATTTAAATTCTCTGCATCTCATTTTCCTCATCTACAGTGTGAGAGATACTTATTATTTCTTAGGCTCACAATGTGATATGGTGACATTTGAAACTTTAGGAATAGAGGATCTATGAGATGTCCCTTCTAATTTTCCTGTCTACTCATCTCTAGGACTTTCTTTCATCATTGATTTGTGTTCATGCCTCACAAATCTCATTCATTTTATGCTCAACCATGTAAATGTTCAGTAAAGCATCTTGGACATCACCAATTATGCAACTCCTCTGTGCCCCACTTGAGCCAACCACAAGCATATATTTAAAGTTTCTGAGCTTTGAGTAATTTTATCTCTGGTTTTCCTTCACTGAGCCTGCCGTTTTCCTGTTACATCTCTAGTTATATCTCTCTAGTTCATAATGTGCTTTGTGGTTGTCCTTAACTTTCTGGCTATCAGGGATCCCATGACCAGCCATGTTATTCATTGTTTCTCCAATATCTTTTAAACCTACACCCTCTGACTCTACTCTACACTCAGTAGACCAGCCTTGGCATCTGTGTGCTTATAATTTTGGAAGAAAAGCATGAAAATTTCTCATGCACTCTCTGTCATTACTGCTCCAATCAGCAATTGTTCTATTCATCATATTCACCACAGTGAATGTTCTGGATAGTTTCTGTGTATAAACTTTGAAACCTACACCCCTGCATTTTTAGCAGATTCCCTTTCTTTGTACTTCATAAGAAAACAAGGATCCTGCACGCCGCGAACCTCAGGGAAACGCTGGCCAGCTGCGCAGGACACAGAGGTACGCAGCCCAGCCCAAATCAGCCCAGGAACCCAGAGCTGCTCACTGGGGAATTGAGCATCATAGCTGCAGGGACCTGGAGAGCTTGGGCCCCCCCCCACCAGAGTGCAGAGCGCACGGCAGCTCCATTCTTCAGCCGCGCGGCTCGGCTCCAGCCTGTGACATCCCACAGCTCCTGTGCAGACTGCGCCGCCCAGCAGGGTTGCTCCCGGCACTGTAGGCCTGGGACCTGCCCGGGCCTGCCCCGCAGGCATAGCTGTTGGGCCGAGCTTGCGGACAGAACCAGGGTCGGGTCCGCGTCCCGCGCGGTGCCCAGCACAGCTCCCTGGGACCGGGAGGCCTTCACCCCCACCCAGTAAAGGAGGAGACACCACCTGCACGCCCCGGGAGGCTGCCCTTCCTTGCTGCGCACGGGACCCAGCCTATCGGGTCCCGCGATCCTACACGCCGCGAACCTCAGGGAAACGCCGGCCAGCCGCGCAGGACACAGAGGTACATAGATTCCAGAAGAAAATGACAAAACGAAAGACCAAGAGGCAGTCTCAGTCCCCCAGCCCACAAAGAACAAATCCAAGACATACTGAAATGGAAGACAGTGGGAGTCACACAAATGGACTTTCTGAAATGATAGAAAATGCATTAAAGAA
>RJWM01036891.1:0-17704 GCA_004363535.1 Dasyprocta punctata
CACATTAAATATAATATAATCTAGGGACTTGATAAATTTTTTGTTCTCCTACACACCATGCAATTTTTAAAATTCAGAATAATTATGTTTCTTCTTATTACATATTCCTATGCATTTTTCATGATGCTTCAGTTTAATGTGGATATATCTTTTGAGGACTGGTCTTATGAAGCTTATTGCAAGTATAGTGTATTTAAAATTACAATTTTTTCATACAAATGTGTTTAGGGTGTATAGTCTATTAAAAATTTAAAGTTATTTATAATTTATAAACCAAATAAAACAATTTAGCAGAAAAATTGGAAAAGAGAGAAATATATGATCTTTTTAATGCTCTCAAAAATAGTATATTTAAACATAGCCTATTATCTGGTGTGACTAACAATGAATCTTAGGGGGTAAGAATTAATGTTCCTTGCCCCAATATTCAATAACATTCTTCATATTAATATGTTTTAGGAATTCACAAAAACACACAAATTTCCCTCAAGGTATACAATAAGCCAATTAAGAATACTTTATATACTTCTTCTAATATAAATGACAACAAAACATTGATTAATTAATAACTGTGTGGAAACAAAGCACTGTGTAAATAAAAATGTCAGAAAACAGAATCATACATTTTATTTGGTTGACATGCATTCACTAAGTGTCTCCACAGTACAGGAAATGTTGGTGCATTCAACATGGCATGTATCAGGCAGGAATTCTGCTCCTGATGAGTTTTCATTCCAGTAGAACAAATAAGATGTGGATGAGTCTACACACACACACACACACACACACACTATTTAAATAACTTTAATAAAAAGAGGACCACATAAAACATAATTATTCATCTTAGCAAAATTATTCTACATCTTTGTAGAATCTGTGAATATATATCCTCATTATAAACAATTTGTATTTTAAAACTGAGGGAAAGCTTAGATCATAATAGGACAAGAGTGATCAAGTTAATAAATTACCCTAGTTAAATCTTTTCAAATCTGTTCTCCTAACATACTGTATTTGCGTGTGTGTGTGCGTGTGAAAGACTAATGAAGGTCTCCAAGTTTGCTTTAAAAATAGAAAAAATTCACAGGAAGAATCTTTGGAATGTAAAGTGTTATTATAATTGAATACTACTTAATGTTAACCAGAGAAAAAAATCAAATAGTTTTAATTAGTTGACATACCAAGTGATTGATGGTTGTTTTCTTTTGGAATTTGAATTTTGTGCTCATTGCCTTATTAAAGAGACTTACTAAGTATTTAAATACAACAAAGAAATGGGTATGTGTTTTTGATGTTTGACCAAGGATTTTCCTAAATCAGTGTTATGAGATCACAGTAGTAATCTCATAACAATGGAAGTCCTAGGTAAGGTAATGGGAAAACTAATACTGGCAATAGAAAGAATAAAGTTGTCATTGTTATTATACAATGTGGATATGATTATGTGAATTACTAGGAATGCTTAGTATCATGACTGAATACAAAGATAATGACTTAATAAAACATGTTAACTTATTGAAACACTAGGTATCATACAGGAAAAAATGCGAAGTTTTATATGAGGAAAACTACAAATATCATTAAAAACCTAAGAAGAAAAAATAAATAGCAAATTTAATTTTAACAAGTAGATAATATTCAATGTGCTAAAGATATTCTCCTGAATTTGATTTTTAAAAGAAATTCTCATTCATATTATTTTTCACATCTTTTGCCCAATTTAAAAGTGTTTGTTAAGCATAACTTATTTAGTAGAGTCAGAAGGTTTTTTTATAAAATATCAAGAAAAGTCAACTAAATTACCCAATATTTTTATTGTATGGCAAATTTATTTCACAGATAATAGAATACGATGAATTGAGGAACAATTATTAAAAGAAATTATTATATTTTTTGCTAATTTGATGCAAAAGAGGTGCTATATTATGGATGCTGCAATATTTGTATTTTTAAGAAAGGAAAACTGTATTTTTTTCTTTTGTTACTATGTCTATGCCAGAGATGACAAACAAGAATCACAGACTGAGTGGCTTACACCACTGTAATGTATTTCCTTACGCTGCTAGATAGTAGATGTCCAAGGTCAAGGTGTTAATAGGGTTGATTTCCTCTAAGGGTCTCTCTCCTGGTTCCTGGATGGCCTCTTCCTGTGTTCTCATGTTGCCTTCCCTTGTGCATATCTGTACCCTGAGCTCTTCAAAGTCAACAGTCTTACTGGAATAAAGTCCACTCACAGGACCTCATATTATTTATCTCTATTAAGGTCCTTTTCATTAAGTCTTAGGATTTCAGCACATGAATTTTGAGGGGAAATTATTTGAGTCAAACTATGGGGAAGGTACTGAAGGAAAGAAATTATGAGATTGAGAGTAATATGCAAAGATGAATAGAAAGCTAGTGTATAACCAGAAATAAAATGTAAGTAAATATTAGCCTAGTGTTGACATTTAAGAATATTTTCTAAATATATGTTCAAAGGCTAAAGATATACATGAGAAGTTTTAGATATATTAATGTATTAAAATTGATTTTCTTGACATAAGAGTAATACCATGTCTACTGTAAAAGAGTAATCTGGTGAAAATAGTTGTGATTTCTAGGAAGATTTGAGAAAAAGATCATAATCTAAGACAAAAAGATAGAAAAGTAAAAGTATAGAAATAGATAATGACAAGTACACATGAATAATTGTTTAACCTCACTAGTAACAAAATAAATTTGAAACAATTTTGAAGAATTTTTTCTATTACTAATTGAGAAACATTGTAATGCAAAAAAATTTAAATACAGAAATATTTTAGTATGTACCCTATACATGGGTGATAGGATATAAATTTAATGTCTTGGAGGACAATTTGACAATCTATTCTAAAAGTATTGAATTTCTTAGATATTTTTACATAGCGATTTATTCTTAAAAACTACCCTAAAATAATCATATATATATATATATATATATATACACACATATACATATATGATTTATTTTCAGAAGTAAAACATTTGGATCTAAACAGGTCAAAATTATTTTAGATTATTTTATCTCTAAATCATAAAGTGCAAAGATAATTCAAAGTGGAGTTAAAAAGGATGTAGTAGTTAATGAAGTCCTTTCTCCTACATTTGCTATGGGTGACTCTGGACATTTGCATAATAACAGCAAAAATAATTTTTATTAAGTGGTATATGGGAGCATACCTCATAGTATATGAGTATATGAGTATATGGGAGTATGACTCATAGCATATGGGTATATGAGTGTATGGGAGTATGACTCATAGCATATGGGTATATGAGTGTATGGGAGTATGACTCATAGTATATGGGTATATGAGTATATGGGAGTATGACTCATAGTATATGGGTATATGAGTATATGGGAGTATGACTCATAGTTTGATAATCATACATTGTTGATCTTGTTCCAGAAGCATACAGCCCCAAATAGCAATAATGGCTTTTAATTGTGAAGTTTTAGATTATTTGAATTTTTATATGTTTTGTAAGTATTTACCAAAATACCTGGCACATTTTACAATAGAAAATAAAGCTATTTTCTAATTTATCAATTTAGAGAAGACTTAGATCATTTCAAGCTAAGGCAATTTGGAAATTTATTATGGGGTAGCGTGCACTGACTTTTGAGTTGAGTGATGTTTACAGAGTGATAGCAGCAGTTTATCTGAGATAGAAGCTATAGAGCAGTTTCATGGGGTATAGTTAATTGATATTTGTTGAGAGTAGGAAACGACAAAAATTAAAGAGCCAGATCAGAATTTGTTGGCTGGGATGAGATTGTGAAAGAAATACTGAAAGATGTTCAAGGAGGTGGGTCAGTTTAGAAGGCTAGTGTCGTTTCCACTGGGAAGAGTGAGAAATGAAAAAGGGGAGAACATTGAGGTAGGCTTGAGTGTGTATGGTGTAAATACATAACGAAGAAAAAGGCAGGTCAAAAATAACAGAAATTCTAGGGACAGAGAAATAAAACATAGAGGCAAAGGTGAAGTATCAGTTTTCATTGAGCAATCACATCAGGCATCATGAGTCAAGCTTCCATATAACACTGAATAGATTTTACTTTTTGCTGTTCTTATGCAAACGTCCAGAGTCACCCATAGCAACTGTAGGAGAAGAGACTCCATTAACTTCTACATCCTTTTTAACTCCACTTTGAAATATCTATGCACTTTATGATTTAGAGATAAAATAATCTAAAATAATTTTGACCTGTTTCAATCTGAATGTTTTTTCTTTCTGAATTTCTTATGCATGCTACTTCAAAATTATACTTGAAAATGCAGAGTTTGAAGTTCAAGGATGTTACTGAAGTTGCATTCAGTTCTTCACTGTGTCCTTGCCTTGTAGACAGTTTGGTCTCTTTTTCTGACCTTTTCCACATGATAAATGTGCAGCAGAATGTGAACATCTGAAGCCAGGTCGTACTTAAAAATGTATATAGCAAGTTATTTGTAATAAAAGCTCTTTTTTGTTGCTGTTTTTGAATTGCTGGGGATCAAAACCGTCATGAAGAACTTTTGAGAGTCTAAAGAATTGATAGAGCATATAAAAACTCTAGGACGAATTATATCAAATGTGTAACTTTATTGAGCTTACTGTTTTCTATTTCTTTTAATTTAATTTAATTTTATTTATTATTATTATTATTATTATTTTTTTGTGTGTGTGTGTGTCACCGGGGATTGAACTCACAACCTCACGCCTGCCAAGGCAGGCACTTAAGCCACTGAGCCAAACTCCCGGTCCTGGTTTTTTGAGGCAGGGTCGCACTATGTAGCTCAGGCCGGCCTTGTGCTCGCGTTGTAGCCCAAGCCGGCCTCGAACTCACAACGCTCCACCTACCTCAGCCTCCCCAGTGCTGGGATTAAAGGCGTGCGCACCACGCCCGGCTATTTCTTTTAATTTTATAGCAAAAAATAATGTATAGGACATTAGAAAAACATCGGTAAGAAACAAATGTTATGAATGCTATATTATTTTCAAAAGAATAATTCACAGTAAAAATGAAATCTGAAAATGACCCTGTGAAAACTACTTTTCACCCAAAATTCTTTTGTTGTTTTCTATTTTAATTATTGTTGGTTTCTGAAAGAAAGGTTGTGAGCATATTATTATTATTATTATTATTATTATATGTGAAAATAATCAGTAAAATTTCTGATATTATATTTTTTCTTGCACAGGTAAATAATTACCACATAAAAGCTAGTGGACTTTTCAAAATTATCCAATTGTTTTCCTTCTTTTTCATATAAAAATGCCATGCAACCTAAAAATTATACCTTAGTAATACTAAAATTGCTCATTGTAAGAAATTTCAATAAAAAATGACAAGAAAAGCAAAG
The DNA here is from genome assembly GCA_004363535.1 of Dasyprocta punctata. Lineage (NCBI taxonomy): Eukaryota > Metazoa > Chordata > Mammalia > Rodentia > Dasyproctidae > Dasyprocta > Dasyprocta punctata. The sequence goes on from RJWM01036891.1 coordinate 5,364, forward strand.
ACCACCTTACTAATTGGGATGTATAGTTTAAGGCTGCATTTTCACTCTTGATAACATGAACAATAAAAAAATTCTGAAATGCCTTATTTTAGTACATTTTTCATATGTTAATCTCTTCCAATCCCTATTATTAATATTTGCAAAGGACACAGGGAAATGCAATTCTCAGAATAGAAAAACAAATTTTAATGTAATATGAACCATATTAACAATTGTACTACTACTACTAATTTCTACCAAATTATATAGCTGGTTCTTGCTTTCTCGTGTTTCCTCTAGTATGTATAAATGCCTGAACAAGTTTTCATTGCTTCCTTTGTGATTTGCTTTGACATTTGGGAAACAAAAGTCCTGGCTCTTGTTTAGGATCTGTGCTCTAAAATGACGTGTTAAAACATTAGTTGTAATAACTTTTCCTAGCACAAATTTTTAAATTATGCATGTAAATGTAAACTTGTGCTAAGGCTTGAGAATGTTATTTTTTCTACCTTCAGATTCTCCATTTTTTAGTTATAAACACAAAACAGAAAACGTGCAACACTTTAAATAAACTGCAAAATTTAAATCAGTCTGTCTTATTTTCTGTTGAAATCACTATCATGTGGTCTTGGAAAGATATTTGAAATAGGTAAATCTTTGGTTTGTAATCCACGATCTGACAATTTTTTGCTGTATTAAGTTTCTCCTTTTGATTGATTTCTCCATCTTAATTTTCTTATTTGCAAAATGGCACTTTTAATATTTACCTTGAAAGCGTGTGGTGAGGATTAAGTGACATGACATGCATAAAAGTTTAGCACTGCTAAACACACACTAAATGGTAGTTTGTGTGGTGTGTATTAATTTGGTGTTAGGTAACAGCTACACTATGAAACAGAAGTTCATATTGCTTATGGATTTTCTTAAAATGTATCATTATCAGGAGTTCTCAGATTCCGGAAATAGAAGATATTTCTCTTCTATGTTGACTGTTTGTTTGCCTTGTTTTATAACATAATCTATGGAACATAGTGTCAGCAGCAAACTATAATAAACGTTATTTTATTTTGCATTGTGATTTTCATTCCATACCACTGTAAGTTTCCCCTTTTCTTAAATATTTAGAATTTTATGTGTATAGTAGAAATCTCACTGACATTTTTAAAAATCCACAAACTATGACTTCAAAGTCCTTCCTAGTATAACTCGATAGGTTGATATTTGTTTGCTTTGTATATTACAAAACTATATTAATATGAAGGGAAGCTACACAAAGAATAAAACATTACTTCAACAGAGTGATAGTGCAGGATGACTCAACTGTTATATGGAAATCATGACATAGTTTTCTACCAATTAGCTGGTTTTCTCATTATTAATTTCAAAGGAACAAGTTGATATTTAAACAAATGATTTTCATAGATTTTTTTCATTTTAATTAAACTTGCTTTTTTAATGCAAAAACATAGAAGTTATGTGTATTAATGGACTGAGGCTAAAAGTTAACACATCTGACTGAGAAAGTAGTGAGGCATAGTAGGTGTAGCAAAGTGGTAGAATCCAGGAAATGCTCTTATACTTTTTCTCAGACATACTTTGTCCCTTCTGCTCATTTGTCAGTGAGAATACATCATGCAGTGAAGCTTCTTGTTACTGAGGAGACAAAAAAGAGTGGAGCTGTTCTTGGCTCTGGTCATTTCTTTTTACATGTTACCATTTTGTTGGTGTCTTAGTTACTTTCTCACTGCTGAGCCAAAGTTACCAGCACCTAAAGTTATAGAAGGAAAGGTTCACTTCAGTTCACAATTTGTAGAGGTTTTGCTCAATAGCCAGCCAGTTCCAAGGCAGGGTGGCCTGACAGAGGGGCATCGCAGAGGAGAAACAGTTCACGGTGCGGCAGGGCAGGCAGAAGGCAACAAGCCATGGCAACAAGCACCAAGCAGCCAGCCTCTCTTCACCTCTCTCCTCCTCTCTCTTTATATTCCACCCCAGGGATAAACCTATTGATTGGCCTCCATTATCCATACCAAGAACAAAATAAACCAATCAGTGGACCTATCCACACACTTTCATCCAAGTACCACAACATTCATCCACACTGATGCACCCTACATCCAACCTCCTCCAAAAAACCCCAGCTATAATAGCATGAGACTGTGGGGAACGTCTAGATACAAGTTAAAATACTTGGCAAGACCAGATTAAATCCCAGCCTCAGAATAAATACCTCAGTGAAACATGGGGTGGCATGATACATGTCTGCACTGCGTCATGCATAAATCAGATTAAGCATATCCATCTCCTCAAACATCTATGATTTTACTTTACTAAAAAGTTTCAGAATCCTTTCTTTCAGTTTCTGTCTTAGTTACTTTTTTCTCATTGCTGAGATAAATAACACCCAACGTTAAAAGACAAAAAGTTTATGTAGTTCATAGTTTCTGGAGAATTCAGTTCATAATCAGCTGGCTCCAAGAAAGTATGGCCTGTGGCAGAGGGGCCACTGTTCATGGCTGCAAAAGCAACCAAGGGGTGGGGGAGAGAGAGAGAGAGAGAGAGAGAGAGAGAGAGAGAGAGAGAGAGAGAGATATTTTTCCCTCTCTTACACTGTATGCAGGCCCTAGTGTGAGTATAGCACTCACGCCCCCGATCTGAGCACTAGCTAATGAACCAATCACAAACTCTAGATTCAGCCACTTCAAAAAGCCCAGCCCAAAAGACCTCATGAGACTTTCAGGGAACATCCAGATTCAAACCATAACATCTTCTTAAACTGTGCAATACACTATTGTAACAGTCTTTTCACTGTACATAAGAACCTATTTCTTAAGGTCATCAATCAAATGTGGGTATTGGCCTAAGAGAAGAGTTGTTTTATGATACTTTAGTTTATGGTGCTTAGTTTTCTGGTGCTTAGTTTTAACATCTTTTCCTCCCCAGGAATCCACTCATGCATGTAATTCTATAGTCATTTCTTCTCCTAGAGTCATCAATGTTGCTTCTTGATACTGAGGAAGATTAGAGATGAGCTGTTATATTTCTTCAAGTTTAGAAAATGAGTTTTTAAAAATGTTCTATCAAAAAGAAATTTCCAAAGTCCAAGTATTTAAGGAGAATGTTGATTAAGCTACTTAAGCATCTAGTCAAATGTAACATATATAATCATCATGACTATAGGACTATAATTTGGAATTTTGGCAAACTCAAATACCTAATAAGGATTCAACATGTTCATGTTTGGTGTAATGTATTGCTCACAGACAGTGAAGTTTTTGGGAAGTATATGCTGGTCTTCTTTGTAACCTCATTAACAGGGATCTTTACCATGTTGCATGCTCCGGCCATTCAACAAGGTGACGTCACTTCCGAGCACGTTGAAAGATCATTCCTTGGCTCTTTTGCACTTTCCTTTTCTCCACATATAACCATTTTCTTCAGAAAGTATAGTTTACATCTCAGTCTTGGAATAAATGAGACTTGAGGAAAAATTACAACCACTCTAAAAAGCACCTATAATGAAATTGAAAACTAAATCTCTGTAGTTGTAAGCTGCTAAGATTTTGAAATCTTTTCTTACTATAGCATATCTTACAACCGACTAACTCAACGATTTTATTAAACTTTCCAATGAAATTGGAATAAAGTAAGTAAATGAAAAAGATTTTGAAATATAGATTTAATAAAATATGTTCCTCCAGTAATATGTAAGGGCATTTCTATCCTCTTTTGTCCATGTATACATGTATAAGTGATACTAAATATCTGATCTCAAAAGCCACAATCTTCACCAAACTTTATTGATTCTCCTATGAAATATTTTCCTTTCTCAATTTTTAAAACACTTCATGTTTATATCTCTAATGTTCTTAAGAGGTTTATGTCATTGATTTCTAGTTATGATCCTCAGTAAATGAGGATACTTTTCTGCACCTTGGGGCTTAACATAGTGGCTAACGTGCAGTAATTGCCCGGTAAATAATTGTGAAAAAAGAATTTTTAACCAAATTCTTGAGGAAGAGGTGTAAATACTTGTTTTTTATGTGAGTCACAATCAAAATTATGAGATAAAATTTTAAGCAATTTAAAATACTACTGTGTAACACTTCTGATTGTACTGACAGGGAAAAAGCACTTAGAATGGCCGCACCCCCACCATTCTTTTTAACATTCTGTGTACAGTTTTAATTATTAATGAAAGTTTCTAGTGTCTTCTGAAGTTGACAGTGATTTGGGAGGATAACTGTCAAGGCATAATTTGGGGAAAACAGAAAAGAAAATGAAATTTTGAAAAGTACAAAAGCTAAGGAAGAAGACATTAATTTAGGCAAAGACTTTATGAATAAAAGTCAGATTGCACAGGAACTATTGCAAAGAATCCACAAGTGGAATCTCATCCTATCAAAGAGCTTTTACACAGCAAGAGAAACCACCAACAGAGTGAAGAGACAACCCACATGTGGGAGAAAATGTTTTCCACCTGTCCCTCAGATAAAAGATTACTATTGAGAACATATAAAGGACGTTAAACAATCAGTTATCCAAGATTGAAAGACTGAATCAAAAAATGGACATCTGAGATGAACACTCACTTCTCAGATGAAGAAGTACAAACAACAAATAAATACGTGAAAAAATGTTCAACAGCACTGGTCATTCAAGAAATGCAAATGAAAACAACACTGAGATTCCACCTCACCCCAAAAAGAATGGATAGTATTAAGAAGTCAACCAGTAACAAATGCTAGAGGGACTGTGAGTAAAAAGGAACTTTTCTCCACCGTTGGTGGTAATGCAGTCTGGTGCAAATTCTGTGGAAGACAGTGTGGAGATTACTCAAAAAGCTAGAATTGGATGTCTCATTTGACCCAGCTGTTCCCCTTTGGAGTATCTTCCCAAAAGAACTAAAAACATCATACCACAGTGATATATGTACACCTATGCTTATAACTGCACAGTTCATAATAGCCAGATCTTGGAAATAACTTAAATGCCTCTCAACTGAGGAATGGACAAAAAAGATGTATTTCTATATAATGGAATACTACTCAGCTATAAAGAATGATAAACTAGACACTTTCATACCTAAATGGATGCACCTTGAAAATATACTTATTAGTGAACTAAATAAGTCACACATATGTAACCATCGTATTGTTGCACTTGTGAGATAAACTGAAAGAAAATCTATGTATGTATATAAAAAATTAGTTAAAATAGTTAAAGAAAAAGAATTTTGAATGAAAAGTAGTTTTCACAGTCATTTTCAGATTTCATTTTTACTGTGAATTATTCTTCTGAAAATAATATAGCAGTCATAACAAAAGAAAAGATAATCATACAGCTGGTTTCTCTTGATTCATTGAGGGGAAAGTTTTGTGCTAATAATTTTCTGGACAGTGTTTCATGTCTATATCTTATACTCTAAACAACTACTGTGAATATAATGGTATGCAATATGTTGATTATTGTTACTCTCCTATTGGCCTATTTTGAAATTCTGTTTTACTGTAATCTCTTACTTTTTTCTGTTTAAAATTTAAAAAAGCTAAGAAAGATTTTTTCTTCAGCTCTTGATATTATATTAGGTATGACTGATTAAAAAATAGCAAGAGAGAGAGGGGAATGGATAGAAAATTTATGATCAAGGATTGAATAGCTTACATTGCAGTCAAATTGTATTGTATATTAAAATATGAATCAACTGGTTAACACATATAACCATAATACGAACAGATTAACTGCAAAATCTAGAGCAGCCCAAGTGAATGAAGATAGCTTAATAAAATTTCTCTAAAAGGTTTTGTCTTGGTACAAATGGGCACATGCATCCTTCTAAAGGGCTCTTCAAAAGCACCTTCTTTTATTCATTTGCTTTATTTTCACAAAAAAATGACGTAAATATATTAATCTTTGTGACCAATGATCATGATATAAAATTCTGATTGGATTAAGAAAGACATAGCTGATTATCTAAGCACACTTTTTGGGGTGTGTGCAAATCGAGGAAGCATGACCTTAGGTACTGTGTATGGTCCTGTGGCCCTCTCTATCTGGCACTGTTGCCCTGCTCCCATACTACCATAAACTAAGAATCTCTGCTTCACCGTGACTTTCTGGCATGATGTTTCTGTCTTGGACTCAGCTGAACACGACCTACATCTTCTGATTTAAACACTTGCTTGACCATATATAATATGCCTATATCTTGTAATCTGAACAACTACTTTGAAGATCATAATATGCAATATATTAACCATTGTTGATCTTCTGGGTTTTTGTTTTGAAATTCTGTATCATTGTTTTCATTGTTTTTGTTTTAAAATAAAAAATTAAAGAAAAAAGATCATTAGTCACACTAAATAGAAGGTTTGTATTGATACCATTAAAATATATATGTAGTTATTAGAAATAAAATCATTCAGCCATTGCCTAAACTCATCTAATACCATCACTATGGTACAATGGCTGCTCTTACAAGTTTCTATAATGTGGCTAGTAAAAATGTAAATGGTATTATTATTCTTGCTTCTATTGTCATCAAATTTTGAATAAAGGCATTAAATTCATATATATATAATCATAATCAATATCCCATTATTTCAACAAAAAACAGATAAATGAAGGGATAGATACAAGACAAAAATGGAAGTTCGGAAATGAGCAAAGTGAATGAGTCGTTCATCACTGATCAATAAGCTGAAATTTAAGAGTTAAGTAGAGAGCTCAGAAACGGGCAATTTTACTTACTTGAAATGCAAAGAAGCTTTATGAATATGACGTTTCAGAGAATGAAGGTAGAGTGGTAGAGTTAGGACTGAAGTTAGGGGTGGCAGGCTAAGAAGGACACAGCCAGACACGTCTGCTCCTCATCCCCTTTGGGAGATTTTAGAGTGGCAAGATACTGTGGACTTGGAAGCACAGGCACAGGTGAGCACCAGCTGACATGGCTGGCAACACAAAGAAAAACCATACCATAGAGAAATCAGCAAACCAAAAACAAACTGGGGAAAAATTATTTGCAACTCAGGTCACACAGGATATTGTATCGATACATTAGGACTGCTACAGCAAAATGCCACAGATTAGGAGGCTTCTAAATATCAAAAATTCATTTCTCACATTTCTGGAAGCTAGGAAGTCCAAGATCTGGTGATCTGCATATTTGATGACTGTGGAGGTTCCAGTTTGTGGTTCCCACATTTTCATCTTTTCATTTTCTCATTTGTTCTCTTTCTTAAAAGCTCTAGTGTAGGAAGTTTTCCATTTTTTTTGATAAAATACTTGAGAAATTAAATTTAAATGAGGAACAATTTATTTTGGCTCAAAGCTTTAGAGTTTGGAGTCTGCAATCATTGGCACTACTGCTTCTCTACTTGTGGTGAGGTTGAATATTATGGTAGATATCATGTGTTTATGGTAGATATCATATTATGATAGATATTATGGGAAATACCTGGTGTAGTGGGACAGACAGAGAGAAAGAGAGTGAGTACAAGAGTTGGAGAGAGGGAAGGAGAGAGGGGCAGGGGACAGGGGGAGGAATAGAGAGAATGAGAGGAAGAGGGATTTAAAGGGAGAAGGAAAAGTTTTCTTGTCCAAAGACAAAATAAGCTTGTTATGATTAAGCTTAATTGTCAATTTATTTGCCTTGGGAACCACCAGGAAGTCTGCATAAATCATATTTGTATGTGTGTCTGGATGTAGGTGTGACCTTGAGGACTACATCTGGTCCCTGGTTCCTTTCTCTCTAACATTCTGCTCTGCTGTGTTCTGCTTTCTGTCTGCCATGAACTAAATAGATTTGCCCTACCAAACCATTCTATCATGATGTTTCTGCTTTTGATTTTAGCATAGACTGAAATGTTTGAAACTGTGAGCCAAATTAAACCATTCCTTCTTTAGTTTGTGATTGTTGTGTATTTTCTATCAGTGATGGAAAAGGTAATACAGAAAATTTGTACCCGAGAAATGGGATCATTGCTCTGACTATACCTGACGATGTGGTTCAAAAGTCTTTGGAATTGGTTTGCTGGAGGAATTCAAAAAGGTTTGGAGTGCAGATTAAGCTTTACAGAAGTCCTAGAATGCTTTAAACACAACCTGATGAGTGATTTTCTCAAGAATCTTGAGAAGCAGAATGTTAAGAGTTCAGATAGTACAGGTCAAACTTATGAGTTTTCAGATAGGAACTCTGTTGAGAATTTGACTAGAGGCCATGCGTATAACATTCTGACAAAAAAAAAACTGTCTAGTCTACATTTTGTGCATATTCTTCAACTACAGATGGCTGAGTTTACAGGCTATGGACTAGCAGACACAGTAGAAAAAATTTCAAAGTAGCCCAGTGTTCAAACTGTGACATAGGTACTGCTGGCTACAGGCTCCTTTAGGGTAGATTTAGGGTGAGACTCTAAAGTTAGATGCAGAACAAAAAGTCAGAAAAATGTAAATTTTACCCCAGAAGAACCCATATGTAACACTGGAACCAAAGAAGGTGTGGCTACTGAAAAGACTGTCACCATTAAAATGCATGGTGAGGCATCCTATAATCCCAGGAAGTACCTTCAGAAATATATCTGGTCCCTTTCCCCTTCTCTGGCACTGCTTATCTGGTTGCTTCCCAGTCACCAAGAACTAAGCAGCACATTTCTGACGTCCACTTCCACTATTATGCTTCTGACTTAGAACCAGCTGACCATGGCCTGAATTTTGTGAAAATATAAGCTTAAGTATACTAATAAATTTAAAATTGTAGGTATTCGGTATTCTGAAATATTACTGGGAAAATTGACTTATACAATGTTCATAGATATACCGACCCCCAGTGATTCACCCCTTGTAAATATGACCCATGACTTAAAGCCTCTATTACCTGTTTGTCATTCTACCACCTTGCAACAAATATATTCAACACACATCTCTTTTGGTGTCATTCATGATCCAAACTATATTTGGTAGAGCACTAATCATATTTATAAGAACTCTACTTTCATGACCTAATCAAATTCTACCTCCAAATATCCTCACAATTGGAATTAGTTCTAAAGATGAGCTTGGAAAGAGACACAAACATTCATACTATGGCAGTAAATTTCACATGTATTTTTTTTAATTGTACTTTAAGCCAGTCCACACATCTGAAATATTGGAATACAGTAGGTAAAAATATTATGAACTTCATTATGAAGTCGTTGTAAATTAAAACTAAGGTTTTTTAGATAGGGAATAAATCTAGCTATAAAACTGACATGTATGGAAGTATTGGCAAATAAAACAGGGGTATTAGTTTATAAGTGGAATCATCAGCCTCTGGAATGTCTATAGGTGATGATCAGATATCAATATTAATAAGGTACTCATTCATAGACCCATCAGTCCTGCATGATTTAGTGGAAAAATCATTTATAAATGAAAATAGATTGATAGAAACATTTTGGCAAAAAATGAAAGCAGATTCACTAAATATATCTTGTTTCACAAATTATATATATTAATAAATATGTAATAAAATCATATCTATCAAAAAAGGACAGGGATGCTCATCATTTTTACACATGAAATGATCAGATTTAAGGCCAAGAGAAAACAAGGCAAAATGCTATAATGCCTAAAGATATAATCATCTACCATTTGTAATACAGGGGAATATATAATGTATATGATATACTATATGTTGTAAATATATGCACATGTGTGGATATATTTATTGTTTAAATATAAATGACTGAGGAGTTGGCATGTTAGTCAAGTAACTGATGATATCAAATTCCTGTAAAGTAATTAGAGAGCAATCACTTCATGTCTCATTTTTTCTTCATTCAAGCACGTGAAAAAACTGAAAGAATTTGAGAACGCAATGGAGAGTGGCTGGCAGTTTGGATTCTCTATAGATATAGAGTTTAAATTCTTTTCCTAAATGATATAACTCAAACAGATGTGAATTTATAGTAATACAGTTATAATTTACATTTGGGGCTAATTCCTTAAGATCATACTAGAAAATTGCTTATTACTTGAAATCACAGATTCCTGAGTTTGAATCTCACCCTTACAACTTACCAATCAGTTAATCTCAAGCAAGTTACCTCTCTGAGCTTCAATTTCCTTATCTCTAAAATGGAAATTGAAATACTTTCTTTATAGAGTGGCTATGATAAAATATCTAGCCAAGTACTCAAGTAGGCATTTCATAAATGGAACATTTTATTCTGCATTATCATAAGGACTTTTCTCCCTTTGCTAATACATATACCAGTGCTCACTGTGCCAACAGAGGACTTAGAGTTAAGATCCTATGAGATATAGCTAGATTTATTCCCTGCCTAAAGATTTTCCAAAAGACTTCCAAAATTTAAGATTATCAGAAAAAGTTTAACACTTTGACTATGGTTTTCAGAGCAAGAGATTAGCAAACACGCCGAACATAATTTTCAATGCAAACTACATTTTTTCCAGAATGATTTGGAAAATACTCCTGAGTATCTATACCTAAAAAGCTGGAATCATGCTGGCTTTATTAAATTTGCAAGTTGAAAGGTTTATCTTTTGGTATATTTTCTCTCTTCACTTCTATATCCTGCAAATCTCTAGTTCTTCAAAGAATTCCCTTCTGAACAATAGGTCAAACATTTACAGGTAGCTGGTTTTGTTTTCTGGGTTTGCAGTCTGAATGTTATGAACTTGGGTAGAGCTCATTAAAGCTTCCTTTCTGCCTTTTATTATAAAAAGCTCAAATGACAGTACTTGAAAAACAGCCTCTGGCTAAATATTATTGAAATCCAAAGGCCAGTAAGTGAAGAATCATTTGCTGGTCAAATCTATATTAATCTAACTTGTTGTATTGCTAAACAACACTCTCAAGGGTGTTTTTCTGCCCTTGAAAAAGATTCATTTCAATAAACCAAACATACTCTATCTACTTAAATTAGTGTACTTGTGCTAGGCCAATTTCATGATTGTTCCAGGGAAAATAAACTCTCAATAGTCCATCTTGGCCCGACTGTTGTTTATCCAACAGAGTACTAGAATCCATTTAACTCTGAATATTATGTGATTTGATAATCATAGTCCTCCCATTAATTAACACTGACTTGATGGCAGAGGTGACAGTGATTTAATGGGAGTCAAAATCTCATTATATGGAACAAATTATAATGAAATACCAGATTTGTAGGAAGTTTTCCAAATTCCATCTAAATTATTACTATTGTTATTTGATATAATCCAAACCTAGTGACAGGCAAGGAGTCCTATTGAATCTGATAACCTCTACTTCAAATCACGGGCAATGATCATGAAGCTAGTCCCATGTACTTTCAGATTCCTAAAGCGTGAGCTATTTTTTGTCACCGTTTACTCCCACACAGCACTTTCATTTTAATTATTTAGCTATCTACTGATTCTTCATATCCAAGCTCAAGTCACACCTCTGTGAACTTTTAAATTACACTTACAAAGGCTTTTTCCCTTTATTCTTTTAACATCATGAAATCCTGTTCACCAATCATCACAATGGAGAAAATAAAATATATTTTATGTAATTATTTAAATCTCTTCTATCCTTGCTTTAAGATCTGAAAAGATGGAACTGAGTCAGTACTTTGTCCTGAAATCACTCATAAAACATTTTCATATGCACTTGATGAAATTTTGAAATCAATGACTCTCATATTTTTAAATACAACATTGAATGTCTTTTTCTTAGTATCAGTCACAAAGAAGGAAGCAGACATTCTTTGTTTCTGTTCTCATTTGAGTACCTATGTCAAGTCGTTTTCCAAGGTCAAAAGAAAATGACACAAAATATTTATCTTCAAAACCACTTTTTTTGCCATGATTGCATACAATTTTGAACAGAAAAAGTTTGTAAACTTTTGTCCCTCTCTTTTGGGCTCCTGTATATATTCTGAATCATTTTACTTAACTCGATGATCTAATATGATCTTACATTGAAAAGCTGATCTCCATTAAGAGCACATGAATTAATGTAATCCTATATTATGAAAGAACTGCATATATAACCATATTTCTGTCCATCCATCCATCCATCCCTCTATTCTTGCTCTGCTCATAGATATTCCATAATTGTGCACCCTTGTCTTAAAAGCATTTATCTAACAACCACGTAAAATACTATTCTAGATTTGAACATGACATGAAAAAAGCAATGCATTTTGAACAATTTTCCAAGTGATTTCACCAAAGAAACCATGAATGAAGGGAAATGAGATGTGTCATAGTGACAGCATGCAGTGGTAATGATGGGTTATCAAATTGATGGGCTCTGGGAACTACTGGAGGACTGGTGGAACACACTAGTGAGTATGTCTGGGCAGGTCATGGAGGCATGTCCTCATTGTCTA
>RJWM01036892.1:0-18256 GCA_004363535.1 Dasyprocta punctata
TCTACTATTTTTTTATCCCCCAGTTAGATTTTGGGAAGTGTGCCAGCAGCATTATACTCTGTCTGAGTACATTAAATATTATTATGCCTATGAACACATGTTGAGTGTTCCTTAACTTGGTGGATGTTAAATGGTGGATTGTGGAAAATATGTGAATACACAAAGGAGGAGGTGTGAAAGTGAACAGAAGGACAACATGCCAGTGTTGAAGTGGTCTATCAGTCATAATTTAATTTAAAAATGTCAGCACCATGTACTTTCTGCTTAGTGTTAAAAATATGATCTTCATTATTATATTTATTACTGTTGTTAGTTTGTTGCTTTTGAATTCATAGGATCTGCTGACGGAGGTGGAATGTTGTTTTAAATCTAAGGAAGTCTAAGATGGTGGCTGACAAAAAATCTTTTTTTCACTCTGCCTTCTAATCAAGATTCTCAATTAGAAATGGTGTGACCCAGATACCCTGCTGCCCCTTAAGGGTTTCATCCTTTCACTTTTTGTTTTCTTCACTATTTCCTGTAGCTCTGACTCTGGTATGAACTCAAGTTTTTTGGTACTATAGATATTCTCAAGAGGAAAAGGATAGAAATTATCACGCCATTCATGCCAAGACACTATCTTGATGTATTGTACCTCAGGAAAGAAGATATTTCCAAATAAACCTCACCTAAACATTGTGTATTTGCCTAGATTGAGTTGGTATATGTTCTTATACATGCGACATAAAAAGAGCTCAAATTTATTAGTCAGGGACATAAAGGCCGCCTCTAATGATCAATAGAAGAGTTATAAACAGAAATATAAAAGCAGAAATATGATTTAGAGTGAATATGGGAGATGAGTCCTAGTGTAAGTACATCATTTGTCATAAAAGGGAGAAAATGGATATGCTATATTTTTATAGATCAAGAAATAGAGATGATTATTTTCAGTGAAGTCATAATAGAACCTCCATGGAAGCACTAAAATTGGAAATCATGGAGTGGTTATCTCAGGGTAGAGGAACTGGGAGTGATAAGGGGAGAGAGATTTTTACTTTTAACTTGATAATAGACTGCATTCTAACTTTAATTTATCATTTCACTTATAATAAAAAAGTTTTAAATATGTGATTATATCAGATGACTGGACGTAACAAAATAAAGGTAGGAGATATTAATAGCAGAAATTTCTTGGAAAATGTCAAAAGTGAAGACTTGAAAACAAAAAACATTCATAATATTTTTGGTGAAGAGGATACAGCACCAAACATACAGTACTTTTTTTTTTTTTAGAAATAACAACTATGTGACTGCAGAAGGAAGCTAAGTATGTAGTTTTTGGTTATACTACAATGTATCTATTCACCTGTTAATGGCCATTTGTGTTATTTTCAGATTTTTGATGTAGAAATATTTATTCTATTATAAATATTTATTTCCCCTATTAAAAATATTTATTTACCCATGCAGATATTATATATAGCTCTCTTCACTCCTTTTTGTATATTCATATTTCTGGATGGTATTATTTCCATTCCACTTGGAGGACTTCTCTTATCACTTCTTAAAGTGGGTGTTTGCGCGTCACTAAATGCTTTCTTCCAGATTTTTGGTAGCTGAAATCAGTCTTTATTAAACTTTGTTTTTGAAGGTTATTTACCTAAGACATACAATGCTAGTCTGGCACAGTTATGTGCCTTCAGTACTATAAAAATATTTCTTGAATGTTTCCTCAACATTGTTTTCAATAAGAAATCTTTTGGTTTCCTTATGTAGATTCCTTGGTAAGAGTGTAACTTTTTTCTGCCTGGCCTTTCAATGTGGTGTTTATCCCTGTTTTTGAGCAATTGTATTATTATATAATTGTACATAGTTTTTGTTGTAGTCGGGGGTTACAGGGAGAACAACTACATACAGGACACAGGATTTGTAATACTGTTTTTATAATAATCACCCAAAGTTAAACACAAGACGATGCAGGAGAATCTGTCCACAACACTAAGACCCAGGATAGCCGAGGGCCTGGATCCCACAGCAATGTCATGCAACAGTCCCACTAGAGACCCAAATGCATGACAATGCCTCCCACAGTACCAACTGGGAATCTAAGAGCCCCCAATAAGGGCTCACGCCAGTTTATTTACGGTTCTGTGCTGGGAAGGCCACAGGTCAGTGGTGGAACTAGAAAGTCTATGCCAGCAGGGTGAAGGAGCCGTGCAGTAGGTTGAGGGTTCTACGTAGGAGCCAAGAAGTCACGCTCAAAGGAAGAAGCGGGGCTGCCCTGAAGAGTACCACAGCCATCCCCAACGGCGACGAGGTCCCGCGCTCCTCCGACGATGGAGAACAGTTGAGCACAGGTCAGGAAGCCCAGCGTGACCAGGTTCTCCAGCACACAGCCTCCCCTCCGGAGCCAGGAAGCGATGCACGGTATGAGGAGCAGAGCTCTCACAACATGAACCACAGCCACTCTCACTGATGAGGTCCCAAGCTCCTCCGACGATAATGGCCGAATCCACATTGGAGAAGCCAGCGTGACAAGCACCTCCAGGAGAACCAGCGGCTCCAACAGCAACTCTCAGAAGAACCCACAACGCCTGGCTCTTCTTCTCCACGTCCCTATTTATGCTGGCACCTTTCTTCAGGTGGAGCATCTTTAACTCAACACCAGCTGAACCAATTCAACTGGTGCCAAGTTGACCACCAGTTTGTAATCCATAACAGTTTTCTTCATGTATATTTTCATATCCTTATAGTTTGAAATTCTACTCAAAAGTTTAGGTTTCATTGAACTTTGTGCATCTGTAGTTTTATGGTTTCCATCAAATTTAAAAATATTTTGCAATTTTTAACAATCATTTTTCTGTGCCCTTTATCATCTCTATCCTTGAGAATCTCACTTCATTTATATTGGTTTTTGCAATATTTTATTTTTTGGCACTTGTTTGCAGTACATAATGATTACACCTCTCACTGGGAGTTGGGGGTACGTATATAATATATTCCTTTATATTTGGCTACTTAAAAATTTCTCAAGACCCTTGATACTATTCATCTTAAAATACATTCTATTTTATCTTTGTTTCATTTTAGTTTCTATTACTATATGTTCTTGTTCACTAATCTTTCCTTCTGCAGTGTGTATATTTTTAGCAATTACACTCATTATATTATTCAACTCTGACATAGTAGTTTTCATCTTTAGAAGTTTGATTGGTGCCTTTTAGTGTCCCACCCTAACTCCTGAAGACCTCAAGAGTTATAACAGATGACACTGTTTTTGTGGGTTAATTGTGCACCTCTGTCAGTTATTGGCTGATATCAATGTATTAAGTAATCTCTTTATTTTGCTTTTTTATTTCATGCTTGGTGATTTTTGAGTGGACCAATATTATGCAATTTACATTGTCAGATAATGAATATTTTTGTACTCCTATTTGGGCCCTTAAAAAAAACTTCTGTTTTTAAAAAAACTTTTCACATAGTATTTTCATTTATTTGTGTACTAATTGTAACTTGTGCATCAGTTGTCAGTTTTTTGACTGGATTGATTTTTTTCTTATCATTAAGGATCATGCTTTTCACCTTCTTTGAACGCCTAGTAATCTTTGATGGAGTGCTGAACATCATAAAGTTTTTTTATTTTGAACATTGTAAAATTTTAACTTTCTGGGTGCTATACACTTTTGCATTCCTGTAAATATTCTTGAGATTTATTCTGGTATGCAATTAAGTTACTTGGGATAAATTTGCCCTTTTGAGAACAGGAAGTCAACAAGAAACAAGTCCTCCTTGCAAACTGGCGTCACGCATGGGCAGCTGGGGGGAGAGCCAGATGCCAGCCCCTTCTGACACATGGGCTGGGAAGCAAAAAGAGCCAACTGCCCCTCATCTCCTGCCATAAGCAACCTGCTGATCTGGAGAAATGCAGACTGCGATGATGGTTATTGAGGTGAAATACAATTTAATGCTTGTAGTGTTTAATGTTTCACTGACTTTGCAGGTCTAATGGCAGTGGTCTGATCATTTGTCCAGAGGATATCAGTATGGAGTGTAGCATCTATGGGGGATCTCCTTCTGAGGCTTGTGGCCGTTATTGATTCCTTATTGTCTTGTTTTGAAGTACTGCATCATTTTCATTGTCTTGTTGGGTTGGATTGGGTTTTGTTCTGTTTTGTTTTGTTTGATTTTATTGTATCCAATGGCTTGGCAGCTATTTCAAAGATAACAAGATGTATTATGGTAGCCATTTTGTATTTACTCTTATCTTATTTTGAAGTCCTTTATTGCATTGAATGTTTTGTTTTTATTGGTTCTATTCTGTTCTGTTTTGTTTGATTTTTACTATGTCTGAAGGTGTCTGCAGCTATTTTGAGGACAGCAGGTGGCATTATGGTAGCCATTGTTGATTTCCTATTGTTTTGAAGTTCTGTGTCACTTACATTGGTTTGTTATGGTTGGTTTTGTTCTTTTTTGTTTTTTCTTGGTTTTATTCTCTTTAAAAGAAAAAAGGAAGATTGGTTAGGTGAAACCAGAGCAGTGTTTAATCTAATACTAATTATTCCCTGCTATTGATATAAGTCCCTTCTGAATGCCCTCCTTAGTATTCTGTGAGGAGATTTTTTTCTTTTAGTTTGGAAACTAGAAATAGGTAGTACTTCTTGCCTGTTTGTGCCGAACAATATTGTCTCTAATCTTTGGTAGAGGGCTAACTTTCCCTGGACTGAAGTAGCTGTTTTACACCTGCCCTACTTAGGAAGCTGACAGCTGATGATGACATCTGGAGACCTTTCTGAGTAGTCTTCTCACCTGCAGATCAGATCTCTACCCACTTTGGTCTGTGAGCTATCCACACTGTCCTCAGGGCTCCACCCAGGCTTCACCACTTTCTCATCAATGCCTGCAAGTTGCCCAATAATTTGGGACCAAGACAATGCTCACTTTACTTGTTCTCTGTGTCTTCCAGATGTCTAGTGTCTTGACAACCACTCTTTCATATGTTCACTTGTTTTCCTTCCTTTTCCAGGCAGCACAGTAAATTCCAGTCATCTTTATTTTAGAAGCGAAAGGTAATAAATTCTATTTTGATGTGCTGACTTTAAAAAGCATAGTAAAAAGGATATCCTTAAATAATAAAATGGCAAAAGAGGTATGCAATCTTGCAACTCAATGTTAAATTGTTCTTAGGTGGATTTGCTGCTAGACATGTATTTATGTGAAGATATAGAGTTCATATTATATAATTTTCAAAATTTTGCAAAGATTATCTGGGATTGTAATAGTGCCAGCCAAATTTTGAAGCATTATAAAAATATGAACTTGTCATAATTTGGGAATATATTCTTTCTCTTACCATAATTTAAAAGGCAAAATATCTGGATTGAAAAAGAAACCTGGTTATTCTCCCAGAGATCTCATTTTTAGAATGTCAAGCTCTAAAGGAATATCCCATTTATAATTCCTTTTAGCATATGGCTTTTGGTCTATAGTGTCTGCTGATGACAGATACATAGCATATTTATTAATTTAACATTGGTTTATGGTATTCATTAGATTTTACATATCTATGAAACAGAAAATGATAACTTGAGGTATGTCTTACTGCTTTTTAAAGGATAATTTGATGCATATCCTATTGCTTGCTGTGTGTACTTACATAGTGAATACAGTTTTGATTTTTAATAATGGGTTAATTGCGAGATTTACACATTTTCTCATGTTCTTTGTGAAATGTATGGATAAGCTTGTGAAAAATAAGATGTCAATTATGGAAACAATTTATGTCTCAATAATCACAGAGAAATTTCACTTTAGAATCATCTTAGTTATAAATATTTCTATATGTTTACAATAGGGTTTAGAATATAAGAATTCAGTAAGTGTTAAAAAAACTAAGTAATTTCTTCCTGCTTGAATTATTTTTGAGAAGTGTGTGGCTGAGTGGAGTAATGATACTGACTCTGTGAGACGTAGGACTAATGACACAGTGCATTCATATAAGTCAGTATTTGAGAAGAGTGAGCCACATGGTAATGTAGAGGCAGTTTAATCTTTTTCACTTTGTTGATGGTTTTTCATTTCACTTCTGATTGTTTGTAGAGCTGTAACTCAAAACTGACACTGGGTGAGGAAGAATGGAAAGATAGGTTGCTGTGTGCAGAGGAGGGTGTGTCATGGCCTGGGGTTAGGGGAAACAGGGGAACAGAGTTGGGAGGAAGGAAGAGAGTTGGCAAAAGAGTAGCACAAAAAAGGGATTCTTTTTGCATTTTAACTTTCTAGACTTTGCAGGGGAGATGCTCTTCTTGGAAATACATTTAAGAGGGAGCTAGAAGACCAGGAGAATCTTGAACTGGAAGGAATCTTGAAGTCTAGCAGGTGAAAGTAATTTAAATAGGTGAGCATGCTCAGTAAGCAGTAGAGTGATAAAATTAGTACCCAAGAGCTAGTGATTCTACAACAGCCCCATTTGTTGAGAGCATGCTATCTGAAAGTTATTATGCTGCATACAAAAATTATAATGCAGGGGCCAGGAGTATGGTTCAGTGACGCAGTGCCTGCCCGGCAAGCGCAAGGTCCTGTGTTCGATTCCCGGTTAAAAAAAAGGGGGGGGGGATTATAATACAGTATTTCTTGAAGTAGATCTGTGTGTCTTTTATTGCTAAAATACAACATCTGATTGCTAATAGTTGTATTGATGTAAATAATTCTCTATTTTTTCAGATGCAGAATATTAGTGTAATTCCAAAACAGAGTAATCTACTCAATTACATTGTTAAAAGGTAATCACTGAAACTTGTAATACACTTCCACTTTTGGACACAAGGCTATAAATTCTTTATGCTGAATTAGTTTTCTGTTCATTACACTCATCAATTGCAGTCTAGTTCTCTGGAGTGAAATGGAATAAGACTTACCCATTTTAGGTACTTGGAGTTAGCTGTGTAATCCCCGGTCCCATTTGGGTGCCATAGTGTGACGTGATCCCTTGGCCCTCACTATACCGACCATCTCTTTGTATCACAGACCTGATTGCCAAGTCCATCTTGAAAATAGAGATAAAAAATAAGATATGCTTGTTGTCATTAAAACACTTGTGAAATATTGATTTTTTCCAGCAACTGTCATGTATCTCTGTACACAACAGATACGACAGGTTACCAGTCATGAAAGGGAAATTTTAACAGGCAAAATTGATGTAAGTGGCCTCTTAAGTTCTAAGTGGCAGTAAAATGTTTGGTTGTAGCGTATGTTGTCCAGGAATATACATACCGTTTACAAAAGACAAATGCCGATTAATTCATTCAAAAACAATTTTATTCATCCATCCATTTTTGTAACATTTCTCAAAATGTGTTCTGGGCATCCTCACACTGTGTACTTAAGTAAACTCTGCATGGTGTATTATCCCTTTGAGATACTCACATAAAGTATTCTATCAATCCTGTAATATAGAAACTCCTTTAACATTGTTTCAACCATTTTTTCCCAATGTTTTCTCTTCTTTGCTATGGGAAACTGTCTTTTTAATGTTCATTAACTTCTTATGGTACATATTATGGAAAACACTCTTTAAACATTGAAACTCAGAATTGAGTCAACTTTTAATTCCACACATTTCAGTGGGAGTCTAAGCATTTTTGTGAAAAATGGTTCTCGCAGGAAGATGATGTGGCATCTGAACTTAACTCCGGTGTCTACCAAAGATTTATCACAATCTCTGTGACGGGTGAGTGGAGTGAGCCTAATGACTATAGGAAAGCAACATAGTGTCTGGAGGAGAAAGTGATGGATAAAGAATTAAGATGTGCTACGTATGTGTACTACCTTCCCATGGCGAATGTAATCACTATGCACTGCAAATGTGTGCTAAAAATTTTTTTTTTAAAAAGAATATTATAAAACAAAGAAACATTGGAAAATTTTGGTCTCTATTTTATTCATTCTTTTCATTAATCAGGGCAGTACTTATTCAACAATAATCCTTCAGAAATGTATTTTGACCGATGAAGAGTATTTACAGATCACTAATGAGAATGTGATAGCAGTGGAGGCAAGAGTGTCATCCCAGAGTTTATAGTTTAACAACACAGAAATGCTGTATAGCTACACAGTGCCCAAATGATTTTGGATGGGATGCAATTAGTTGTTAAGTGTCTCAGGTTATAAATATTCTGATGGTGAGACAAGGAAGTTATTCCTGTGAATGGAGTTGGCAGCTTTTCTATTTTTAAGGAGTCTTAAAAAGTGGGAGGTTTAATTTATCTTTGTAACAAATATTGCAAGATAATGTCTCAGAATGCTTTCTTTTTAACAAATGGTTTATTGCTGGAGTTTATATGTATTTCTCTTGACTGGTCCTCAGGGGGAATAGAGAAAAGACATCTCCCTGTGTATTAATAACATGCCTGCTAGGAGACTATCTTCATGAAGACATTGTTACAAGTCTTTTCTGTTACCAGAAGTTTTACAAAACATGCAGGTGAATAACATATTGGTCTGCAATTTAGTGATAGCATTTGGAAAGTGAGGTGACTTCAGGAGGCAGTTGAGAGAACTAGAAGGCTTATGATAAGAAATAAAAGATAGGATGCACTAACAAAGCCAATTCAATGCAAGCAACAGAAGTAACAGGGCTAATAGAAAATGTGTATTTAAATAATAGAAAAAATCATTAAAAGCACAAACAAGAAGTAGATCTGTAGGATAAGCAAATGGTTGAGATTAACATGCGGAAACCAGACTGAAAAAATGGATCAGAAGAAACAGTCACCTAGGGATAAACATAGCAACAGATAAGAAGGAATGAAAATATTGGATGGAGGCTATATTTTCTATCTTGGAAAGAGCTAGGTGAAAGAACAACTAGCCACCTTAAACAGTTTGAAAATTATGTACTTCCTCCTTTCTCAAGAGGGTTATGTAATTTTAAAATGTCAAAGTAGACCTTTAAAAAAGATGGGAATTGCTCTCCATGTTATTTTAAAACATTTTTTCATTCATTAAGCACAATTAAGCTATCAAGTCCTCTGTTTTTTAACTATGCAGAGCATAGACCCCACAGCCAGAAGCACAGTGTGTTAGAAACATCAGGAACAATTTTGAACTTGCACAAAATATAATTGGCCAATTTGAGGACATTGTTTTGCAAGTGTGATGTGTCTCATACATTTTTCATATAGAGACAATGCATTTTATAAGGCACACAATAAGCATATGGAAATATATGCATTCTTGAGTCTGGAAAGATCAGTCGGGGGATGGGAGACCAGGAACAGAGCTGAACTGCATGGCTAGATTTGTAAACTCTGAAACTTGACAAGCTTGGGAAAAGCTATTCTAGGCAGGCTTTGCAAGGCACTTATAATTCTAATTATATCGGTTGCATTCCATTTTTTCCTTGTAATAATTTCTTTACTGGTTTTAATTAAGTGTTTTTAATGTTTGATAGGAAAGTGGAGGTCCAAAGAGAGTGAGAATTTGCTTAGCAGACAAGTTTAGCCTTGCCCTTGCTAATTTTGTTCCCCACCCAACTGTGCCTTTTCCTATTTTATATTGTGACCTGCTTTTCTACTAATTGATGTCTTTTTATTCTCCACTTTTGCTAATTCTACAAATTATGGTCCTACTTAAATGTTGTCAAGTTCAATCAGTATCCTCTTTTGACCAGAATCAGGATAAATGTTTATTTATCTTTTGCTGATTGACGTGTGGTAGCATTAAACATTGCAGATGTGCAAGCCTAGAATACTGAAGAGCTGCTGACATGTGGGGGGAAAGGCCCCCACCGAGCATGAGTTTGTGTAGACAGAGTTGGGGCTGGGAGGTAGAAGGAGCACACTGCACCATTCACTTCTGCATACACCCAGTCAGCACTTGCTGACCACAGCATTTGGTACAAAGCACATTTGTACTAAGTTTAGGATGCCTTTTCAAAATTTCAAGCCAAACCTACAGATGTAACATTTAATCTGTGTAATTTTTTTTTTAAAGAATGTCCTTCCTATAGTTTGAATCCACAGTGTTGCCCCCTGCCCATGTTGAAGGCTTTGTTCTCAGCTTGCTGCTATTGGGAGGTAGCACAAGAAATGGAGTCTAATGGGGGCTCTTTTATTATTAGGGGTGTGCATGTGAGGGAGCTTGTGCACCCATAGTGTCTTCTTTCTCCTTTTGCTTCCCAGGCGTGAGATGAAGGGCATTCCTCCACCTTGTGCTCCCTGCCAGGATGTATTGCCCCCTACATAGTTCTGAAAACAATTGGCCAATTGACCATGGACTGCAATCTCTGAAATCCTGAGCAAAAATAAATCTTCTTTCTTATAAATTGATTAACTCAGGTATTTTGTTATAGTAATGGAAGCTGACTAGCATAGTCCTTTTTATTCATTTTCTATTTTAAATTTGTTACACATTGCTCAACGTATGCAAGATACCTTCTCTATATAAAGCACAACTAAATGAATGTGGAAATGCATGAACTGAGACTTCTATAAGAAATTGACCTTGAATATTGGAGAGAGAGCTGTGTAGAAATAAACATGATCCAAGCATTCATTCTTCTTTGAAATTAAACATGCTTAACTGACTATGATGTGTCAGGAACTATGCTAGGGGTTGAGGCTGTTAAGATGAAGAGTACACAGTATTTGCTCTCAAAGGATTTGACAACTAGGACAGAGGTGCACACATGTAAATAAACAATGGTAGCAACAGGGTGAGTAATGTTAGGCAGTCAAGAGGCAAGAAGTTCTCTGAACCCTGAGAAAGAGGAGGCTGGCCTGGCTCCCTGAAAGGAGTGGCTTGGTGTTTTGGGGTCTATAGAGGAGGTTACATTTCACTCTCTTGTGTTAGATTATATAAGCAAGTAAGTAATCCCACTTCTGCCATGTCCAGTGCAGCTCTTCAATTTCCTGAGAGGAGGACGGTGGAAGATGAAGAAATGGAGACAGGAGTTGAAATGCAGAAAGCTGAGGTCAGATGGAGCCCTCTCTCCTGATGGGAGAAAAAGGAACCACCCAACAACTACAGTGTGATTATTTATACTCGGGAGGTTAACATCTTTTGAAATCCCTCTGCCTAACAACTTGTTTGCCTGGCTCACTTTGGGCATCTCACATTCTTGGAGCTGGAACAGATTGTTCACATGGCTTGCCTGGGGTACTCTGTGTTCTTGGGGCTGGCCTTGTTTAGCCCTGCATGTGTGATCGATCTCTGGCTCCCCTCACACCTTCTTTATTGCCTAAGCATGCTTGAGCTAGATTTCTGACACCTAGAGTCAAAGGATTACATAAAATTCACAGCCAGAGCCTTGTATAATTAGTGATCTAAAAATAGGGTGAATGTTTAAATTTACAAAAAGCACTATATAGTAAAAGACATATTGCCATTAATTGCCCTTAAAACACATCCTCTCACTTTGTACACACTCTTTCTAAAGCAATTCTAGAAGACCTCTTTCTTGAGTGTCTTTACAAGGCATAATAAAAAATACAGTGAGTGCTGTTGCCAAATGCCATAGAATGGAAAGGCAAACTCGTAAAAACATTACAGTGTCCTCAGCCACCTTATTCACTTGATTTGGCTTTGTGCAATTTTGGCCTCTTCTCTAGAGTCAAATGACCATGAAGGATAAATGTTTTGGATGGATTCAGGACAAAGAGGTAGCCTTGACGACTCAAAGGCAGTCGTCAAAGAGGACTTCCAGAACTGCTTCTGAAAGTTCCAAGAATGATGGGATAGTGTGTTGAAGTGAAGGGGGTGTGTTTTGAGGGAAGTAATGACAATGTGTCTTTTACTATAGTAAACTCTTAAAAATTTAAACACACACTGAATTTTTTAATCATAAGTTGTACTTCATAGCAAAAGTGGAGAAATAATAAAGAACCATAGTAGGATACTTCTTCTGACTTTTAACCACAAATATTACTTCATTTACATTTAAATTATCTTCTTGCACATTTGTAGTAATCTTGTTTGTGTCTTTGGAAAACATTTTGTGTTTTTTATGTACCATAGTTTTTCTTATTTTTTGGATATGTGTTGGATTTATTATGTGTTTTATCATTTCATATTGTCTGTTTAATTATTTGGAAGTTAAGCTTTCTATTTCTATTCATTTTGTGTTTACTATAACAATTTTTTAATCTCAAGGGTTAAGTGAGGTATTAATCAGTATATACTTATTAGATGAGATATTGTAGTGCTATAATTTAATTTGTACTTACTTCCATATACAAAATCATTATCCAACATTTTAAATTTCCTCTCTGATTAATCATTATTACTCTTACTGTATAGTCTACACTTGTGCATATGTACTACATGTTTATAAATTTTATTTTTGGGAATTAACATTATTTTCTTTGGGTGTTATTTTTTTCATTTTGAGGTATGTATATCTGTTTGGTGTAGTAAAATCTTTCAGTCTCTGTCTGGAAAAGTCTTTCACCTCAAATTTGAAGGTTAGTTCAGTTTGTTTATGATACTGGAGTGATAGATGTACTGGGTATTACATTTATGTCCCATCAAGAGTCATTCTCCACTTTCTACATTCTACCCACTGCCCAGGAAGCTGATCTAGGTAGACTGAGTCAATGACCTCTTTGGTTTCTAGTTGGGTAAAGCAAGGAGAGACTCTGGCAAGAGGAGGATGGAGGGATGAGATTGAGGATGGCATATTTATTTCCTCCATACCTCTGTGCTGAATCACTTTAGGTGGACTGCTTCCCTTGACCCAACTGAATTAACAGGTGGGGGGCCTGCAGGACAAGTCAACAGACTCTTGCAGAATGGGCTTTTCAGTGCCTTGTTCTATCAAGGCCGCTGAGAGGCTGGCTTAGCACCTAGCCATGAAGGACAAAAACCCCACACCCCCATCAAGAAGGCTACCTAATGTTAGAAATGCCTTTGTAGCTGGGTCATTTAAATCTTGTCCACAGATGTTAGGCCCCAGCTATTACTGGAGATACGTCTGGGAAGTTAGGTTCAAAACCCTTCCCCAGACTGCCTCCCCTTGTGCCTGTTGTCCTGGGGATCTGTGTGATCCTGCAACATAACTCCTCCTCTCCTTCCTCTTTCTTTTTGGACTCCACAGTGAACACTAAGACCTAGTTCATCGACTGTTTGTTGGTGGGGACTTTGCCATTCCTCCACTCAGCAAAACACAATTTCCTCTGTGTTGCAACTCTGTATTTGGCTAGAGGATCCGAGGCTTGGCATGACCAGAGCTGGCTACTAAAAGCAGCACAGTGAAACCCCACAATGATTTGCTCTTTTTCGGCTTGGCACATCCTGTTAGAATCTGGAATAGAGAAGCATTTGTAATAAATTGCAGTTGGGAGGAGGGTTATGGTGCTGCTGGAGAAGTCCTGCCTGTGCTCCGCCATCCTGCCCCTTCTACCGCACAGTCATGAGCCTCACTTTTGTTTTTCATATTTTAAATCCAGCCTCTACTGAACTTGCCGCAGAAATAGATCTGCACCGACACTCCCACTCTCAAGCTGCTGGAGCTGCAGTTGCAGGTTTTGACATTCCTTTAGCCAATCCAGGAACCAGAAAGCAGAAACAGAATTAAAGAGGTAGCTTCAGGAATCAACCCACATCCTGGCTGGTAAATCTGGGATCATTTGTTGTTTCCATCATGGACACTCTTATGAATCTTTAACTCAGTACTATGCTTACTGCTTAGTGATTGCCCAAATGTATAAGGTCTTACTAACAAAGGGAGCTGTTATATGGCACAGGTTTTTTGTTTTTCCTAAGCTGAAGGAGGAAAGCAGGGCTTCTCCTGTCTTGCCCATTTCCACTGTGGTTGCCTGGGCCTTGGAAGTCAGACTGGTGGAAACTCTAGGTCACATAAGTCATCAGTGCTGGAGGATGGCATTGAGGAGGCCCAGTGGGAGGTTACAGGAGGTCCCAACAGGACAGTGGGCCAGAGCATCAAAGATGGAGGCCTGGAAATGCAACCCAAGGTATCAGGAAGACCAGGCAAAGGGCCTTACTTTGGGCCCAAAAATCAGAGTAGCCCTTAGGTACTTTGAATGAAGTAGAACGAGGTAAAGGGAAGGAGAAAACCTGAGTTGCTAGAGACTAACAATGTTAGCTAGAACTTCTTGAGCAATTAATTGTCAGGAGCTAGGCACTGGGGTAGCAATGTTCTTGCATCAGTCACAGCTTTTGTCATGATGCCTTGCTTCTGCTTACTTCTTTTGTGTCTCTTATTGGACTACGATTTCCTTGAAGGAGGGGCCTACTTCTTGATCACCATCAGCAGGGAATTAGCAGGGAACCTGACACATAGAAAGCATGTGCTAAATACATGTGGGTTGATTGAGGGGATGACTTTACATTCTGCACAACTCTGTGAAGCACTATTATTACCCTGTTCTTGTGGGGGATGTCCGACTCTAAGAGGTTTGCCCCAGGTCTCACCCAGGTTAGCAATGGCTGTTCTTATTCAGCCACACTGCTCAAGGGACCAAATCAGAATTTAGGGTCAACAGGGAAAGAGACATCCCAGACTGTGGACATGGAGTTCAGTGTGGGGAATTTGTCAAGAAGGAGCATCTTACTGAAGTTTGGTTCATGGTGGAAATGGAAGCAGCACCCGTGTGGTACATATAGAATTCCTTAGTGACTTACTGATAACTGCCTGATCCCATTCATGTACCCTCCTGTCCTACAATATGGTAAGGACACAATAGTGGTAAGGATGCCTAACAAAATCTAGGACACCTAGTTAAATTAGAATTTCAAATAAATAATGAATAATTTCTTAGTATAGATTTGCCTCACAGAACATCAGGGACATACTTATGCTAAAATTAATCATTTATTTTAAATTCAAATATAACTAGCACCCTATATTTTTGTTTGCTAATTTTGGCCACTCTAGATGGAAGTTGGCTTTAAGGATGCCGACTTGAAGGATGTATGTGGGAATAAGGAGGTAGGTTAAACCATCTAAGCAGCCACAAAGCTAGTTCCATTGGGTTCCAGCATTTCTCTGATTGGGGTATTCAGTGTGGAGTAGTATTCTAGAATAACAGCCCAGCCTCTGGATGAAGCATCAGCTCCAGTGACCCTTTGTGACTTTCTCAGCAGTGGGATCCATTATCCTCAGTGCTATTTCCTTCTTCTTGTGCATCTCACTGTCACACTTCCAAAGAGAGCCTACGGAGGGCTAGTTGTGATTGTTCAACATGAAAGACCTACTACAGAACAGGTACTTAGTATTTCTTGAATTAATACATTTGAAAATGTGTAACTTCAAAAATGATTTATTTTTTTAATTCCAAATCCATTTTGATTCAAGGATAAAAAGAAAAAAGAAGAAGAAACAAAAATGATTCATTTCCTTTGTGTCCAGACTTTCTGTGTGAGTGAGTTTTCCATCACTATGACAGATATTGGAGATAATCAACCTTTAAAGAGAAGAAGTTTGTTTTGGTTCTCAGTTTTGGAGGGTCTAGTCCATAACCAAGCAGAACCATTGCTTTTAGACCCCTGATGGGGGTTCTGGAGACACTGCAGTGGAATGTGTGGGGGATTAGAACTGCTCATTTCATTGCTGGGAAGTGAAAAGGAAGAGGAAGGGGCAGGGGTGCCACTGTTCCTTTAGAAACCAGGCCACCCAAAGGCCCCAGGACCTCCCTCTAGGCCTCATCTCTTAAGAGTCTCTTCAACTCCTAATAGTTCCAAGGACTGGAGACCCGGCCTTTAGCACATGGGCCTTTGGGGGCACTTACCAAACTACAGCACTAACTTGGGCAACTTTGCATATCCTCGTGTTTAACCAGCATGGCTAGAACATCAGGATCAATCAGGGCCATGATGCAAAACCACTGTAGCTCTTTTCCGAAAGATCCCTTAATGCAGCTTTCTTACTAGGAAGTGTGAGTTGCTGCAGGCAATTTAGAGCATTTTGGCTTGGCTGGGATACACAGCATGACTGGTACACACAACCTCATGTCTGACAGATGTGGTGTGTCCAGTACAGTATCCTTAGATTGTTAGTATATTAGTAAACATCAAGCTCTGGACATATTTTTGTTAGGGTAGTTATATAATCTATTATCTAAACCAGGATGCTTTGGTGAATAAAAGGAGATCTCATTGATAATGTCATTAGGACAACTAATAAAACCTGAGTTATTCTGGGCAAGCTGAGATATAGGGTCATTTTAATTTTTGTGAAAAACAAATACTCTCCAGAATCCTTTGCATACTGTAGTTTTCAAATGCCAGTCTTTGGACACATGGTTTATAATATATCACACAATATGCAAGAGTGCTCTTGTTGCTTTACCTCAAGAATGTTTATCAGGAGAGATTCTATGAGATGTTCCTTGCAAATCTGATTCATATTATATTTCACTGAGTATATTTCTGTCCCATCTATTCATTGGGGTCTTTTATGGTGAGGGTCCATGCTACTTACCTTTGTATTCTTAGCATCTAGCAATCCTAGAAATCCTTTTGCTCAAATTTCTTCTGTCAGTCACGATAGACTGCATTATGCTGCAGTAACAAACTGCTTTCAAATTTTGACCTTTTATGAGAAATAGAGCTATTTTCTTGCTTATATCCTATATCCACTGTTGGTCAGCTTGGGATCGGCTCTGTATCTTATTTGTTTGGAGACCCAGAGAACAATCTGTATATAGAATGCTGCAGATTTCATAGCAGAGGGGAAAAAGGGGCAATGTTGAGCAGTAGACTGACTCTTAAAGCTCTGCCCAGGAGAGAGAGAGTTACTTCCACTTGCATTTCATTGCCAAAGCAATTCACACAGCCAAATGTGCTCCTGTGAGGAAAGGAAATATCATTCTCCCACAGGGAAGGAGAGAAAATGTTTTTGAACAAGAGTATGAAACCTATTACAGTATCCAGTAAATGTAAATGGGATTAAATAAAGAATTATCACTTAAGTATGCCTCAGGCTTTTCTGCACCAAGGTGGGGTGGGGTAAGATGAGAGCGTATGCAAGAGAGATCACACACCTGTGTCCAATATCTGAGGAACTCAGAAGGTCTGCTCATCTTTCTGTTTCCTGTTCAGGCACATTTACAGCTTCGAGAGAGAAGAAAACCTGAGTGCTGGTTCTTTCTTTCCTCTTATCTAAGGATTATTGTTTTTCTTTCCCAGGGTCATGACTGAGAAAAGAGCTGGGTATCCTAGTGGGAGCTCTGGTTCTAAGCCATAGGTAACTGTGCTTTGTGATGTGAATTCATTCCTATCAAGTGTCAGGCACTGGATGCTGCACTGGGTGCCGTTAGTCTTAAAAATGTCGAGGTTCTTGTCTTCAAGCAGCGTTCACTCTATTAGAGAAGAAGGATGTGTGGACCCAGTTCTAGGTGAGGAGGAACAGGCCAAGTCTTTACTGTTTGGAATGCTGGCATTCTAGTGTACTTGGGTCCCTGGTTTCACATCCTGACCAGACACCCCAGCAGATTAAGACCGGTGATTATTACAGTGCCTCCTGCCTTCTTCAGAGAACCTTTCCAAACTCAAGCAGAATTTGAATTCCTACCAGACTCTGACTCCTTCACTCTTTCCTATATGCTTTGACTCTAATGTGAACATACTTGATCAAATTATCTATCTGTTATTTGGGTATTTCACAGCTTTTGTGATCTGATATCTTGAAATATAATTGTAGTTGGCCCCCATCTGTATAGGTTCTGTATCTGTAGATTAAATCAACTGTGAATTAAAAACACTGAAAGAAAAATTGCATATGAACAGAACATGCATATGCTCTTTTTTCTTGTTTTTATTCCCTAAACAACACCAGTAACAAGCATTTACATAGTGTTTACATTGTGCAACTTTATACAGTCATCTCTCAGTATGTGCAATGGTATCCACACCCATCATCCTCTGTATGTTAAGTAATCTCTGAATTGCATATAATACCTAACAGTATGTGATCCTATATTAGGATGGAGAAGGAAATTCAAATACAGTCCAGGGAAAACTATTTCTATCCAGAGAAGCTAATCAGAGAGCATGAGCAGAAAGTCCTTCTAATCCAGCTCATGCAGACCACAGGTATTCTCCTGGCAACAACACCTTAGCCCAGGCTGTCCCCAAAACCACAGCATCATTTAGCTCCTAGGTGAGTGAGCCATTTCTACCCCTTATGTCTCACTTCATAGTTTGGAAAAATTTGAAATTTTTCTGAAGGTTTCAGATACATCTCTTAAAAGTATCAAGATTCGATACTCTTCTAACCATGCTTTTCAGCAGATTGTAGAGCTCTCTCACCCTTAATACTCTC
>RJWM01036893.1:0-17814 GCA_004363535.1 Dasyprocta punctata
GTGACTGGTGGTGGTATCAAGCAGTAGGAGGTGCTGTGCAATTGGGATTTTAAAGACAAGGGCTGTGGAACCAGCCTGCCCATGTTCTGACTCCATTCACAAGCTGTGTAGCACCGAGCGAGCTGTGTGCCCTGTGGCTCAGTTTCCTCATCTGAAAATTGGACAGAAGTATACTCACCTCCTAGTGTTGTTTAGAGGATTAAATGGGTTAATGAAACACTGGGTGGCATAAAATGTTAGGCGGTGTCATCCTTATCACTTTGCCTATGTTTTGCCTTCTAATAACTCGATGCCAACAAAGGAAATTTTCATTTTTAAGTAAATTTATGTATATTACATATGCATATGTTTATTGTTCACTTACTCTGTTTTGAACCTTTGCTCAATATTGGGTATACACAAATTTGAGAGCAGGTTATGCGTTTGTGTTGTCGAGGGTTCTCAGCCTGTGAAGACAGAGCCTGCTGCCCAGGATCAATGCAGGCGATCAATGTTATAATCAGCAAGTGAGTACGGTGTGTAACGGGAAGATGCAGGCGTTCTCTGAAGCAGAGCATTGGCTGCCCAATGTGGACGCCTTGGAAGAGACTCTCCCACAGAGGTCTGCAGGCCAAAGGCAGTCAGCCAGGAGATGGGGCAGGGAGCTGTTTGACTGTTTCAGGCAGAAATCAGTGATGTGCAAAGACCTGATGATGTAAAAAAGCAGAGTACTTTGGGGGAACTGAACATTGAATGTAGGGAAGAGACCTGCAGCTTAGAGGTTTGAGCCAGCGGCGGCGAGGCCTTGACTGCCCTGCAGAGGAGCTCGGACTTTTCCTGCCACACTGTGAGGCCACCGAAGGACTTGACAGAGCAATGGCATGATCACACGTGCGTGTTCGTGTTTTTATTGTAACGTGATAGAACCCTAAAGGAGTCTAGAATTCTAAAGCAAACCCTCTGGCAGCCATAGTACAGGTCAGGAAGTACAGCTTTGCTAGCCATCCCTGAAAATCGCTCCGTAGACCCCAGTCCCAGCTGCGGCACGCCCTGATCAGCCTCACACACGTGCATGCGTGTGCGTGTGTGCACACACACACACAGACAGACTACAGTCCTCACGTCACTCAGGTTGTGTGCCTATCCAGTATAGTTTAGCCCTTGCTCTTTTGTATGTGTGTGTGTGTTTTGTGATGTTGCCCAGGCTGTTCTCAAACTCCTGAGTTCAGGTTATCTTCCTGCTTCAGCCTCACTGGTCCTGGTATTACAGGCCTGGGTTGCCATTATGGCTTCACACTTTGCTTGTTTTATTTTATTTTACTTTAGTTTATCAATTGATGGGTTTGATTGTACTTGATTGGAGCCAGGGCTCTGCACATACATTATCACCGAGCTGTCTCTCTGGCTCCATTTGGAAGTCTTTTAGGTGTTCAGTTTCCCTTGCTTCCACCTATCTTTACCATTTACAGAAGAACCCGGGCCCTGTGTCTGCGTAACTTCCCACAGTCCGCTGCTGATTGCACACTCTAGTTGTCATTCAAACAGTAAGTCCTTGCTTCGTTTTTCCTACAAACTGGCAGCTGGTTGCTAAGGTTTGAGCCAACTTAGTTTTGATCACTCGGACACAGACGCACTGATTGTCTTCTCCCATTCAGAGACATGAAGTGGCCGGATTTGTCTTGCATGGTAGACCTGTACTGTAGTAAGAATGACTCCATGTGAAAGTCGATTGCAGAGATCAACGAGGAAAATGATTTAGGCTTCCGTGTTTATCCAGATGAGAGCTTGAAATAGGAAAGCAGTGTCAGGTTCCAGTGATAAAGAAACAGCATCTGTTAGACTTGACAGTTGTACCTGAGGATCAAAGTGACAAAGCATTTTCTTAATGGGGTGCTGGGGATATGGTAGGATCTCTCCATGAGCTGTAACACTTGGAGCTTCTGGGGGATGCTAATAAAGGGGTTTTGGGGGGGCTGTATAATGAGTTTGAAGTGCCTGTGGACCCTAAAGATGGTATCTGGCTCATATTCCTCAAGCTTTATCTCTAGCTACTTCATGTTTGCCAGTGGGCGTATTGTGATTTACATACGCACCAACATGCAACACACAATTTGTCAACTAAATATCCAGTACAGAGTGCCTTTAAGTACAATATTCATAATTTCTGTTGATGATAGAAAAATGTACAAGGGAAGTTAAAAAAGAAGTTTAATGAAAACAGTTCTACCACAGTAAGTCAGTGAGTAAGAGCCGGAAGAGTCAGAGGACACACAGACGCACCAAGGGTCAGGACAGCCCTGCAGCCCTGCAAGTTTCCTCAGATCCCTTTCTGGAGCCGCAGCCAAAAAGAAACCTCCTGCAGCAGTGCCCGGGGCAGGGAGCCTCAGGGGGGCTGAATGCTGCTGCTGCTGCTGCAGCAAAAAAGGAAGAGGGGAAACAGATTCTTGATGAAGTACAGGCAATGATTTTGCCTTGGGATAATACCATGAATAGTTTTTAGTTCACTCTGCGATTTGTTTGTAGCAAGTGCCCTATTATAGAAAAAAAAGGGAAGAGATCAAAATAAAAAAAAAATTGTACATAGGGCTGACATTTTATGTTAACTTCAATATCTTCCCACCCTAAACTGTTGGCTATAAATTTTAAAAATCACATGCAGCTCCCAGACTGGCTTATCTTCTTTGGAGAGCCTGTTGACATGGGTAAGATTTTAAGGTATGGCTGGTTCCAGTTCTGGTCTTTGCGCTCTGCTTCTTTATTGTGAGCTGCTGTGTGGTCAGAGAAGATAGAGGGAATGCGATTTTATTCAGCCTTTGCAATTGGCTTTTATTTTTAATATATCATAAAACTATAGACCTACAACTTAGATCACTCTAGATCTACAGTTTGGGAAAGTATTTAATGTATTTCAAAGTTAGTTCTCAAATTTGACTGATGATTTAATTTAGATTTAGTTTATACTATTGTGTGGCAACATGTGAAGTACCACAATGCACAACATTTTGTAATGATTCACAAATAATAGTTCTAAAGTTGTCTTTCCCTTGTTCGATTGCTAAGTCATGTTTTAAGATACTTGTGTTCCAGGACATAAAACAAATACTACTGGTACAGGATACTTCCATTGGCATTGTTTTATTTTCTCTCTTGAATGTATAGTGCTTTTAAGTCCCACCAAAAATTGTTCTGGAGAACAAAGGGATGCTTCTATTAATTCCACAGTGATAAATGATTTTGGATTCTTAAACTGACTGCTGGGGCTCATTTTGTATCTTCGTATCTGCCGCCCTCATTCAGCACCTTCTGCCCAGTTTCGAGCATGGTGGGTTTCACTGGTTTCCTGGGGCCCCTCCTGCTGGTCCAGCAGGGTGATCGTCCCTTGGCGCCTCTCTGCAGAAGGGGGCACCCTTTATTCCGTTCTGTCCAACCTGGGCAGCCTGAGTTGCAGCCTGGATCTTTCCAGGGAAGCAGGTCTGGCTGTGGTCCCCCCTGCCTGTGGGACAGCTACTTAGAGGGGTGTCACTTTTACCCTTGGAGACGGTAGCGTTCAAACCTTTTCGTGTTAAATTTCAGTATTTATTGATTTTTTTGGTTACTATATGCTAGAAATTCCAAGTATAAAATTAACCAGAACAGTACTCTCACTGCCTTAAGAATCTGTATCGGTCATCATTTCCCCTTTGAGCGGAGAGCGGTTTCTCTGGCTACGTTTGAATTTTACACTGTGAAAAACATATTTCTAAAAATAAAAGATCTTAGTTTATTTTCCAAAGTTAATATTTTATGTGAAGAGTAGATTATATTTTTTAAGTTTTTTTTAGTGCATGTTTGTAGTACATAATGAGTACACTCATCTTGGGAAGTTGGCACACACACATAATACATCTTGAGTCTTTACTTCCCTTCCCCCCCACCCATCTCTTGGTCCCCTCCCCATTTGCAAATGATCTAGTTTCCTGTTTCCTATTATCTCCTTTTTTTCTCTTTATTTATACTTTGAGTTTTCCATATAAGACAAACCATGCGATATATAAATTGTATGTCTGATTTATTGCACTTAACATTATGTTCCTAAAGTGTATCTGTTTTCCTACAAATGATTCATATTTATCCTACACAGCTTACTAGTATATCTTTTGTACTTCTTCTGAGCAGTGTCGGCTCGTTTCAGTTGTCCAGTTTTGATTGAGTCTTTTATTTGGGAAGATCGAATGTTTTCAAACTCTTTATATATTCTAGATATTAGTCCTCTGTCCCAGGAATGGCTAGCAGAGAAATTTTTCCATTCTCTAAGCTGTCTCTTTACTCTTGTTTCCTTTGCTGTGGAGAAGCTTTTAAATTTGATGTAATTCCATTTGTTGATTCTTGAGGCTATTTCTTGTGCAACAGGGGTTCTGTTCAGAAAGTCATTACCTATGCCTGTGTCTTCAAAAATGTTACTGATTTTTTCCCGAGCAAATTCAGTGTTTCTGTTTTAATATTTGGATCTGTGATGCATTTTGATTTTAATTTAGCATATGGTGACGGATAATGGACCTAGACTCAGTCTTCTGCATGTGGATAGCCAATCTTCCCAGCACCACTTATTAAAGAGGCTATCTTTCCTCCAGTGTATCTTTCGGGCCCCTCTGTTGGAGCTGAATATGCCTGCTGTCGTTTCCACATCCTCTCTTCTGTTCCATTGGACCACGTGTCTGCTTTTGTGCTAGTGTCATGTTGTTTTTAATCTCTGTAGCTTAGATATGTTGAAATCCAGTATTGTGATAGCTCTTACTTTGCTCTTGTTCCCCAGGATTACGTTTGCTGTTCTAGATCTCATCTTGGTTCCACGTGAATTTTAGGCTTGTTTTTTCTAGTTCTTTGAGGGCTGCTGTTGGTATTTTTGTTGGCATTGCTTTAACTCTTTACATCAGTTTTGGTATTGTGACCATTTTAACTGTATTGGTTCTGCTTATCCAAGAAGAGAGGACATATTGCCATTTTCCGATTCTTCAATCTCCTTTTACAGAGTTCTATAGTTTTCGTTGTAGACACTTCTCACTTCCTTGGTTAGGTTAATGCCCAAGTATTTAATTTTTCATGAATCTATTGGGAATAGTATTGTTTTCCTAGTGTCTTTCTCAGGTGGGTTCATTATTGGTATGTCATTCATTTTGGTGTGTTGATTTTGTATCCTGTTACCTTGCTGAAATTAATTCTCAGAGTGTTTTGGTGGGTTTTTGGGGTCTTCTGTGTAGAGGATCTTGTTGTCTATGAATAAGGATAGTTTGCCTTCTTTTCCTATATGTATCCCTCTTATGTTTTTCTCTTTCTGATTGTTCCAGCTAATGTTTTAACACTGAACAGGAGTAGTGATAGTGGATATCCTTGTCTTGGCTCTGATAAACCTTGTGACTGTGACTCATTTTTTTTCCTTTTTTTTTTTTAAGAGAAAATGGACACAGAAAACAAAAACAAAAAGCAAAAGAGACAAACAAACAACAACAACAACAAATCCAATACAATAGCATTATAGGTTTACAAAGTGAGATGATTGGAATTTGACAGTGGTTGTAATATTGCATATCGTTATCTTCAAAGGGGTTGTTTATTTATTTATTTATTTATTTATTTATTTGCAGCACCGGGGATCAAACTCACAGCCTTGCACCTGCCAGACAGGCGCTTATGCCACTGAGCCAAACTCCCAGCCCTAGTTTTTCGAGGCAGGTCACACTGTGTAGCTCAGGCCAGCCTTGCGCTTGCATTGTAGCTCAAGTGGGCCTCGAACTCACAATACTCCTCCTACCTCAGCCTCCCAAGTGCTGGGATTAA
The DNA here is from genome assembly GCA_004363535.1 of Dasyprocta punctata. Taxonomy (NCBI): domain Eukaryota; kingdom Metazoa; phylum Chordata; class Mammalia; order Rodentia; family Dasyproctidae; genus Dasyprocta; species Dasyprocta punctata. The sequence continues at coordinate 5,794 of RJWM01036893.1, forward strand.
AGGCGTGTGCCACCACGCCTGGCCAAAGGAGTTGTTTAGATTAACAGATATAAACATGTAAAATTGATCTAATCATATGAGTATTAACTGTTCTTTTTCAGTAACTAATGCATTTAGTATTTTGTAATTTTAACTATCATATGTATACCTATATACAAATTTATGTCTTTTTCCTTTTTCCTTCCTTCTTTCATCCTTTCCCCTTATAATACCTCTTGTTATCTTCAAAATAACTGCCCATACCATCAGGCACAATACAATTAAACAAAATAGTACAGGATAAAACCAATGAAAAACAAAACAATGGAAGCAATACATAGTAAAACAACACTGATTACTATAATGCCTCATGTTATCTTCTAAGCAGTTGCTTATATCATCAGTCATAATATAATCAAACAAACCAAAATAGGATAAAATCACTCAAAACAGTGAAAGCAATATAGTTTCAAAACAAGGTGATCAGATATCAATAATGGCTACTATAATGTGTTTTGTTATCTTTGAAATAGCTGTCTATGTCATCAAATATAACAACATTAGGTAAACCGAAATAGAACAAGATCAAACTAAACAGCTCAATGAAAACAATACAGAACTCAAATCCTGATGATAGATTAACAATGGCTACTGCCTGCCCTTTTTAGACACTTCCTCCCCTTTCATTTTTACAATATGTATTGTGTATTTTGAATCCTACTAACTCCTTTAGTTTTTTTGTACTAGGGAGATAACATGATGCTCACCCATGTGGCGCTGGACCATTTTATCCATGAACATGATCTTAAGTTGTATCCATTTACCTACAAGAGGCTTGAGGTTATTTTTCTTTATAGCTAAGTAGCTTTCCATTGGATAAAAATGCCATATCTTTTTTGTCCACTATGTAGCTAATGGGAAAGCTACCCCCACTTCTTTCTGGTTCCCTGTCACATACAGCATTGTTGTTTCTCCTTTGACTTTTAGTCTGTGAACACCCTTTCGAGTTTAATGTGTTTCTTGTGTAAAGCATATTGGTGGATCCTGTCTCCTGATCCACTCTGCCTGTGTTTCTTTCCATTGGTGGATTGAGACCATCTACACTAATGCTTAAGGCCAACATGCACTGCCTCGTCTCCACCATGCCATTTTCCTGCCATTGGCTGCCCACTTTTCCTCTCCATTCAATTGTCTGCCCTGCTCGGCAATATCCCTCTGCCACTGTTTCTGGAGCTGTGGTCTTTTTTCTCTCTCTCTAAAATGTCCTTAAGTATTCTTTATAGGGTTGGCTTGGTGGTCATAAATTCCTTCAGTTGTTCTTTGTCATGGAAGTATCTTGTTTCTCCGTTAATTTTGAAAGGTAGTTTTGCAGGGTACCTCAATCTGGGTTGGAAGTTGTTTTCTTTCAGGACTTGAAATACTTCACTCCAAGCTCTTCTTGACCTGATGGTTTATGTTGAGAAGTCTGTAGTGATTCTGATGGGTTTTCCTTTGTAGGTGGGCTGTTTCTTTTCTCTAACAGCTTTTAATATTCTGTTCTTGTGTTGAATTTCTGGGATCTTGATTATTATATGTCTGAGTGTAGATTTATTTTGGTTATGGTTAGTTGGAGTTCTATATGCTTCACTTATCTGAAAGTCACTTCCTTTCCCATGCTTAGGAAGTTTTCTAAAATTATTTCTGTAAATAGGCTTTTAATTTCATTTGTACTGACCCTGCTTTTTCACTCACACCTTTTATTCTTAAGTTATGTTTCTTTGGGTTGTCTTGCAGCCGTTGTATTGTTACTTCCAGGTTCCTTGTTATTTTTAAGAGATCTTTCCTTTCATGATCACAAGCTGCAAACCTGTCTTCAAGGTTTGAAAATCTATCTTCAGTTTCTTTCAAGTGGTTTTGCCAACTTTCATTGGAGTTTTTGATTTCCTGGTTTTGTCTTTGAATCTATTTCATGTATTCTAAATCTTTTTTGTATTGTTCATTCCAGGTTTCCCTCATATTCCTATGCTCCATTTTTTCATCTATGTCTCCTTTAGAGTTGCCTAGCAGTTCTTTTATTATGTTTTTCATTTCTTCTTTTACCTGAGTTAGTATTCCTGTTCTAATTTCTTTTATAGCCTCATGAAGTTGTTTCTTTACTTCACTTGCCATCACCTCAGAAACTTCAGTTGTGGGACTCCCAATCTCTTCTGTGTTTGCATTTCCTGGACTTGGTCTGCTTGAATTGGAGGCCAGAGACTGCCTTTTGCGTCTTTGTCTTGACATGTTCCTGGGTTCTGGGCAAATGGGTACTGGGGACCCAGGCACTCCTCGCATTGGCCATAATTTCTCTGAAGTGAGACTGGTTCCTCTAGCAAATACTGATTATGGATATCTGATGGTTGCCACTGGGGGCGCTGTTGCAGCGCTATCCCCTCCCTTTCCCCAGCCTGCCTTGGCTCCCTGAGGGCTGGAACAGTGTGCGCAGAGCTGGAGCCACTGCCCACAAACCTGGGATGGTGGACTGGTCACCCATCGACTCTCTACCACCACTCCTGGAGTGTGTGCAGAGCTGCTGTCTCCATACCGAGCAAGTCACCAACAGGGACTCTCTGAGGTGGCCCCCAGGATGCACACAGGGGCAGGGCTTAGCTTGAGCAACCTCCAGGGATTTGCGCCTAGCTAGGAGTCCCCAGCCCAACTCCAAGATGTCTCCCAGCCAATCTCTTTCTCTCGAGGGAGGGTGAAGACCTCTGCACACTCACCGTCAGCCAGTTCAGTCCTCCAGATCTGCTCCCCCTGTCCACTGCCACTCTCCTCCAATACTTCCCCTCTCAGTTGAGGCCTCCAGGGTCACCGCTGCCACCGCGGCACCTTGATCATGCATCCCCAGGTTCCAGCAGCTCCTCTCACACAGTGGGTCTGGCTCTGGGCAGAGGCACTGCCAGCTACCACCTCCTTTGTTTAAGTGTTTCTTTTTACTCTTTCTGTGGGCTTCAGTTCTTGTTTTAGATTCTTCCTGGGTCCAGAGGACCCACTTCCTTCCTTCTTGTCTTCCCCACGTTGCTGTATTCCCGCATCTGGACGGTATCTCTCAGGGAGGCTGTTTACTCTGCTGCTTACTCTTCCACCATCTTGTTCTCCTATTCTGTGACTGTGACTCATATTAAGAAATAAAGTTTACATCATAACCCAACATGTGACCCACTTATATAAATAATAATTTGATAAAATAGCCCTTGCATTTTGATCAGTGCAGTGCTTTTGCACTCAAGCTGTTTGTTATTTTATTCCTTTTTTTTTTTTCCACTACCAAGGATTGAACTCACGACTTCTTGCTTACCAGGTAAGCGCTTGAGCCACTGAGCTAATCTCGGCCTGTTTTATTCCATTTTAATCAAATTCCGTTAAAGTATGCTGGTTGCAGGCCATACATTCATTTCTTTAGTCTATACTTTGAAAATCCCGTTTATCTTAAGAGAGAATCCCTTCCTCTTGAACCTCTCCTTGATCTCCAGGAAGAGGACTGTAACACCCTTTATTCTATAATTCTATTTCTGTGTTCTGCAACTGTATCATTCTTTATTCTATGATTCCAGTTTTTAGGGTGTTTGTCCCTCTAATCCATTGGAAAGAGTCCTTTTTCATTAAGAAGCAATGTGACTCTGTGATTCATGTTTACGTATTGAGTTTCCAGGATTGAATGGAATCAAGTCTGCAGCATGTTATTTCCTCTGGGCACCCAGAGTAAAATCAGCCATATTCCTGTCACTGTTTTAAAAATCCAGTCACTATTACATAAGCGACTGGATTTGGGAGAGGGTACTGGGATTTGAACTGAGGACCTTGCGCTTGCCAGGCAGGTGCTGTGCTGCTGAGCCACATGCCCTGCCCATGACTGAATTTTATAAAGTTGTACGTGCAACTTCAGCAAAGTCTTTTAAAATCATACTGTAAAAGAAAAATTTTGCTAACACATTATGAAACAGGAATATTGGAGAAATAATAACCCGAGGGGGCTAAAAAGAGGTAAAATCTCTCCCCGTACTTTAAGGAATTGCCTCAGTTGGGTTAAGTTTTCTTAATATAAGAGCAGAAAGACTTAGTGATTTGACTAAACTTTTAGCCCCCCTTAGTGTCCCATGTTTTAAAAAAATGTGCCACAGGTAATTCTTTGCCTCCATGTTCAAATTACCCCCATGTCGCATGTGTTCTGTTAGAATGTTAGGGGCTTGGTCTGTACGGTACTGGAGTCAATGGATGATCAGCCTGAACACGAGGAGGTGGGGGCAGGTGCGAAAAGGCAGCAGCAGTAGGTGTGCATTTGTTGCCAGTACCACAGATGAGTATTTAGTGTTTGCATTTTTCAGCAAGGTAAAAGCTTTGACAACTGAGCCATATTATATGCAATTATTTTAGACAGCTAAGCTAGACAGAAATATTAGGACTAGGCCCCTGGGAGAGCCAGAACAAAGGTGGAACATATGGCAACTGTGGCTGGAGACACATCTGTTAGAGACCAGGCCGCAAGATAAAGATGAGATGACCAGGCCTGCGTACTTCCTCAAGGGACAAACACCAGGCCTGATGAAACCTAGACAGACATCAGTCACCCCAGTGGGTGCCAAGACCTCTGGACCCATCATTTCCTACAAAAAATCTTTGTTCCTTCCATGCACCCTTGTTACGTGACTTGTTTCCCAATTGGATCACTGTTACCTAAACGACTATACTTATATTCTTATTGGCTAGTCACAGCTTTAACCCACATCACACCCATGTAGGTATTGCTCTGTAGAACTTTCCTAAAAAGTGGGGTCCCTGGGCAACTCATCCCAGCCTCCTCCTGCTACTTTGACAGGAGCTTTCTATCTGAATAAATATTTCATGTTTGTAACCTCCAGTTGTTCCTAGAATTCATTCTTTAATTTTTAGAGAACATAAACTCAGTCTGTCAGCTATCTGACAGGTTGGGAGTTACAGTGTTTCCCCTGTATCACATCTGGAGATTCTGATATCACTGATATTACCAGCCAGACTTACCCAGTTATGCCAGTCTTATCTGAGTACTTTCAAACAAGACCTTCTTAGCAAGACGTTTTTAATAGTTGATCTTAAGGCACCTGCTCTCCCATTTGGAGTGCGCTGTGATCCAGGCTGCGTGAGTACTGGCTCTGCTGCGTTGCTCTGACCTGGTTCTTTCCTGTTCTCTGTGGGGCGGGGTTCATTGTGCCGACAGACACAGTACACATCCTAGGTTGAGTAGAGCAATTCCACAGTGGTTTCCAGAGAAAATTTATAAGAGATAAATGTTGAATGTGTATTCATCCTGCTATCACGTTTAAATGATAACTTGGCCATACAGGTTCGTATGTATAGGTTCATTGGCTCTCCGCTGACCCAGTCAAAGGTGGCCCTCTCTTTTGGTGGGAATAGGATTTATTCCAAGGAGGTGGAGGGGTCTATTTGCCTCAAGTCACTCTCTCATCTTGTTAGCTGCGTTGGAATCTTTTACAGCAAGGAGCAGTGGGGGTCTGGCGTACAGTGGGACAGTAGACATGTCCGGCCTTGTTCTGTCCCTTGCTGGACCCAGCTGTCTCCCTCTCTTACCTAAGGAGATGAAATGGGACCTGACCTCGTGGTGTCAGCATCTATATATCCTCTCCAGGCATCTGGCTGAGGAGAGGTGGAGGAGCCATTTGTGATCTAGGTCTGGAGAGCTTTGGAGAAGCTCCCTCCAGACTGTCTCCGAGGAGTTTCCCAAAGCTGGGAGAAGGGATGTAACCCCCTTACCCCTAGAACAGGATTGCAGCTTCCCTGACTCCGCGTGGAAAATGTGTTTTCAGGACGAGTCAGTACGTGGCGTGGGAAGAGTTTTATTAGGCAGAAATTCAAAAGTAGGCAGTCGGTGAGATAGATCATGGGGCCCTCTAGAGAGAGATGCACGTTACTTCCTAGAACTCAGAACATTTTTGCGTCTCTTGAGACGGGGGTGGAAATCTCAGGAAAAGGTGACCCACCCCTCACAAGGATACTGGACCAATTTGTGAACTTTCAGCATTTTTTAGGAATTTTGGGTATGATGGGTCTGGAAGGAAAGGAGCCTAAATTTATCCAAAGGAATACTGATGGCCTTGGGTACCTTTGACGGGGTCCCAGAAGTTGCAGTCTTCTTAAAAGTACACTTTTTTAGTTATGATTTCCTTGTCCTCTTTTTGCCTCTGATTTCTTTCTATCCTGCTTCAAAGCCACTTGTCTCTAAAGGAAAAAATTCACTTTTTTTTTTTCCCCCAGCACTGGGGATCAAACCTTGCACCTGCCAGACAGGCACTTAAGCCACTGAGTCAAACTCCCAGCCCTAAAAGTTCAGTTTTTAAAATTCCATTTTGAGGTGCTGGTTGTAGTCTGTATATTTTTTTTGATTTTTTTTTTTTGAAATATTGCTCAGTTGTATTCTAGATTCTAGTGCTGTCATTGAGATGTCTGACCCCATTCTGATTGCTGATGCTTTGCGTGAAACCTGGTATTTCACACTGAAGCTTTTAGGGAGTTGCAGGGCGGGGAGTGTTAGTCAGCACGGATCTGTTTTCATTCACGTGCTTGGTACTGGATGGATTCTTCCATTCTGGAATCTCATGCACTGTAGTTCTAGGGAGTTTTTCTGCTGTACTTGGAATTCTTCCTTTTTCTTTCCATTTGGTAGGTTCTGCTCAGATATTCAGCCTCTCAGCCACGCCCTGTTTGTTTTCTTTCCTCTCTAGTTATCTCTTCCATTTCCTCGCTTTTCTGCATTTTAGGATGTTTTTAGCTTTCCTCTAACATTAAGCTTGCCTTTTCGTTATGTTTTGTCAGTGGCCTTTTATTTTTGCTACCGGGATTGAACTTGTGACCTCGTGCTTGCCAGACAGGCACTTATGCTGCTGAGCTAAATCCCTGGCCCTCAATGGCCTATTTTTGCTTGCTTTGAAATTTCCTTCTACCCATGTAATTTGATATTTTCCAAGTTTCATTAATGATTTTGTTCATTTGTGTCTCTTTTCTCTAGAATTTCCTCAAATCTCTGATAGTTATTAACTATTCTTGTATACGAATGGGGTTTAGGCTCATTTCCTATTATTAATGCAACGGATTACCACGAACTTCACTGATTTCACTTCTGTGAAGCCTGACGGGAGTCTATGATGTCGGTGGGGCTGCGTTCCTTTCTGGAGGCTGCAGGCAGAGGTGTTTTCCTTGTCCGCATCATCATTCCTTTGCTTGTGGCCTTTCTCCTTTGTCTTCAAAGCCAAAATTTTGCATCTCTTTCTCTGACCATACCTGCAAAGGGTTCTTTACATTCGAGGCCCTGTGTGTGTACTTAGATTGGGCCTATCTGTATAGTCCAGGATAGTCTCCCATCACAAGGCCCTAAGTTACATCTGGAAAATCCTTGCTGCCATGGAAGATGACATATATATATATATATATATATAGAGAGAGAGAGAGAGAGAGAGAGAGCGAGAGAGAGAGACACACACACACACACACAGAGGTGCTGGGCACTAGGTTGTGGATATTACTCGGCCTACCACATGCTCTAAACCTCTGTGTGGGTGGGAAGGTACTTTTTGATGACACTGGGAGATTGGTAACAACTGGGCTCAACCTTTAGGAAACACTTGATGTCAGAATATTGAGATCTTTACTCTTGGTCATGCTAGGTCTGAAATGGATGGCATGTTTTTGATGTTGCATGTTACAAAATTTATCTTGAATATTGAAATATTACTAAACTCAAATTCAGACAGTTATTATAATTGATGAATTACTGTAAGTTCCAAACATAATAATCTATTGCTTCTGCCCTGGAATAGCCACCGCACTTCCTTACCCTGGCTATTGTGTGTTTGGTTTTTCTGGCCATCACACTGACTACATCCAGGTTTGGTTTCTCATGTGCTCCCTGGATGCTTGCGTAGCCTTGGCTGAGGTGATAACATCAGTAAAGCAGCCCAGCTGAACACTTTGAAACATATTTTAAGTTTTACACGTAAACATGTAAAAACACATCAAGCTTATAAAATACTAAGCAACTTTTTCAATAGAAAACAATCATTGATTATGCTCGTGTGACCTGCATAGGTGCATATGTGCAACAGCTGCTTTCAAAGTTTGGCCCTGGAAGTTGACATGTGAACCTACTTTTAGTCCTGTACCTCTGAGCTCTGCCATTCTTCTTAAACAGAAGTCTGATTACCAAATCTGAATCATTTTATCAAGTTTTTCCCTTATGCTGAGACTTCAAGGTGAGTGCCAGCCCATGACACATTTGGTCAGCTAAAAGGGATTATAATTATGAATGCTGTTTGGTGCCATTTAGATAGATTATGCTTGGGCAGCAATCTTAAATATTTGGAAAACAAGACTTCATCTCAGAGGATTAAACATTGGAATAATGGCAGAGCAATGCCTTTCCTATTTAATAGCTGTACTCCACATTTCATTCTCATTAACTTGATTTTTTTTTTTTTTTTTTTTTTTTTGTACCAGGGATTGAACTCACAATCTCATGCCCACCAGGAAGGCACTTACACTACTGAGCTAAATCCCTGGCTCTATTTTTTGAGACAGAGTCTCGCTATGCAGTTCAGGCTGGCCTTGAACTCACTCTGTAACCCAGGCTGGTCTTGAACTCACAATGATCCTCCTGCCTCAGCCTCCCAAGTGCTGGGGTTAAAGGTGTGCACCACCACGCCTGGCTCTAATTTGGTATATTTTGTCCCTGAGATTAACTCATTATTATCTGCAAGTCATCTAGAACACTTTTCATTTAAATAAAAAATACTGCTTTTACTTTCTATATTTTAAAATGTAATAATTGGGATATTGAATTAAGTGGTAATGTTCTGCTATATTAAATCTAGTGATTTAATAAATATAGAAATATAAGTTGTGGGAGAAAATGATCTTTTACATTTCAGGGCTGATAAATTATTTTCCCTGAAGATGTCTTAATACAGAATGAGACAGGCCAGGGATAAAGCTCAGCAGCACCGCACCTGCCTGGCACACACACGGTCCTGAGTTTGATTTCCAGTAGAAAAAAAAAAAATATATATATATATATATATATATATATACTCAGCTTCCATTTGTCGTATTGTTCTTTCTAGCAGCTGTTGCCATATATAAAAGGTACTTTTGTTCCCAAAGTAAATTCTAAAAAAAGGACAGTTTGTCACCCATGTTCCCTAAGTGGGAAGGATAGTTTAATCAGTAATAGCTATTTTAGTGAGGAAAGGCATTCAGCATAAACTAAACTTAACTTTGGTTGTGTCTGCTACCAAATTACTAAAAGTAGGATTCTGTCCTCCCACAGAACCGGAGGACAGAGACCCTATCCTCAAATATTGGCGGAAGAAAACTATACAGTGTTTTGCAAACTTGACTTTCTCTGGTGGGTACTTTGGGGAATGATAGGACCATTCTGGGGATATGACCTTGAGGTCTCAGAAACTCTATGTCATTGTGTTTGTTCAAGTCTTTAGTTAGACAAAACTGGAGTCTTAGGGGAGAAAGGGGATCAGGGGAACCTGGCTACAGCCTAGTTAAGGAGATGGTCGCTTAACAGCTTAAGGGGCAGAAGGTTCTAGGCATGCAGACCAGACCCACTGCTCTAGAGTAGTACACTTGGAGTCCTGAGGTCATGGACAGCTGGTGGGGAGGGAAGGTTTGTTTAGGAATTCCATGTGGTTGTTATCTTTTGGTTCTTGGACCTCGAGGAGCCACGTGGTTACAGAGTCGTAGTGTCTCCACTATCTGCCTCTTTCACAGATCTCGTGTCTTGATGTCAAGACAGTGGCAGAGCTCAGAACCCTCTTGTGATGCAGCAGGTGTGCTCTTCTGTCCGGCTTTTAGGAGGTCTGTCCATTCTGCCACTCTGTTCTCCTAGGTTCTTATCAACAAACTTGATGACTTTTTTGGAACAGCAGTGCTTCTCCTCACCCGTAAGAAGTAAAAGCCGTGCTCAGTGAAGATTGTTCTGGATTCCATTGTTGGCTTCATCTTGTAACATCGTCATGTGCTCTTGAGCACATTGCTTTCCTATCCAAATTCTTTTCTCCAAATCTGTAAAATGGGGGTGTAATATGTAATTCAGTTGGGAAGATGAAATAAAGTATGTAAAGAGGTTGGCACATAGCTATGTACTTAATTAATATGAAGTACAACCTCTCTCTTTCCTTCCAATTATAAATATTTTATTTTGCTTGATAATGGGGCTACCAGCCTTATCTCCCTGCTCAAACCATTTGAATATGGGCAGAAAACGAGGCCACAGTTCAGCTGAATGAGCTGTGTGGGTTACTGGCTTCCCATCCCAAGCTCTTTGGGTCAGGTCTCTCTGTATCTCAGGCTTACTTTGCTCTTCTTGGCAAATCACTGCAAGGCCCCAGTGTGGCTCACAGGCAAGGCCGCACAGGCTAGAAACCCACTTCTTGATTTGGCTAAGGTTTATAGCAATTACTTACAGAGTCTAACGTATTACTGACATTTAACATTCACAGTTATGATTCACACGTAACATGAGAGGAAAAAAGATGAATCACTGCTGTGCTCCTTGTGTTTTTAAAAGGAGGGGTAACACAGGACTGGTTTACTAGAGATTTTTCCAATCACACGAAGGCACTCAGTTGAAAGTTGTATAACCTTCTCTCAAGTTTACTGTCTTGGGAAGGAGACCTTTGGAATCCGTAGACTGATTTGGATTTAGAAGTAGAATGTACCTTGTTTTCGCATAGCTTGGTGGTGTGGCCAAGCACAGAGGCGCAGTGCTGACCTGTGGACACAGCAACAGTGGGACTGGCAGACGTGCAGATGGTCTGCTCTGCTCTGGCCTTTTTATTTCATACACAGGCATTTCTAAGGAGCTCACTGTTGTGTCTTGAATTTAAATTTATGATTCTTTCTAAGCATATTTCATTTTCTCTAAAATGTGCTCTTCCGTGACTACTATAAAGTCAGATTATTATACACAGATCCTCTGTTTTATGTTGTACTAAGCAAATATTTTATAACTTATAAATGATACTTCATGCTATTCTGAAATGAGAAAGAGGGATCCTTTTAGTTTAGTTTTGCTGCTTTGTTGGAAGGATTTGGCAGATTGTGAGCCTTCTTGCTGTGGACCTAACGCTTGCTGACAATGCATCTGAAGATGGAGGGTGTAGGAGTTAGGTTAGATGAGCTCCTAAGAGTGGGCTTCTCACGATGGGATTCCTGTCCTTGTAAGAAGAGAAACCACGCAGTGTGAAAGGCTGGGAGCACACGCCGAGGTGGAGGCCGGCCACCTACAAGCCGGGAAGAGAACTGTCGCCCAGCCTGAGCGCGCTGCCTGATCTCAGACTTCTGCTGGCAGAAATGTGCCAGGATGGGTTTCTGTTGCCTGAGCCGCCGACTCTGTGGTATTCTGTTATAGAAGCCCAAGCTAAGACAGCGCTACACTGTTATAACAGTAATATTCTTGTAACAATCAATATTAATATATAGATAATTTTCTATAGACTATCAAAACTATTTAAAAAGTTTTTAAATGGAATCATTTGAACATTTTAAATTCAGATCTATGTAAAAGTAGATGCATTGTTATTAGACTTCATTTTATTGTAGCCAAATAAGCTGTGAAGTTTTAGTGATATATACTTCTTGGGTTGCCTGCTGTTTTATTCTGTACATAATAGATCAGAAAACATTTATAATAATTGAAGAAGTCTATCAATATAATATTGTTATAAAGCTTTGGGTTTATAAGACTGCTAATTTTTGGAAAGATATTTATGCCTCTTTGCTTCCTTTTATGGTTACAGTTTAGTTCATGGAAACTGCACTTCTTTATGGCTTTCCCTACCAACACCCCACCCTCCAAGCCAAGAAATTAATAGTCATTTTCTATATTCAGATCAGTGTATCTCACATAAATTCATATTTGAAAATATTTTAAGTAAGCTTTCAAACTTTGAACTAAAAAAGGTTTTAAAACTTTTGTACACTTAAAAATTAAGCAGTCCAAATTTTTTTTTTTTTTTTTTT
>RJWM01036894.1:0-17831 GCA_004363535.1 Dasyprocta punctata
AAAAAAAAAAAAAAAAAAAAAAAAAAAAAAAAAAAAAAAAAACTGCCCCAGGTATTTTTCACCTGTGCTATCTCAGGGACTCCTTGTGCAAAATTAATATGATAGACAAGCAAACTAAACTTCAGAAAGACTCAAATAACTTCTCCAAGGCGATACGGCTAATAAATGACTGACATAGGATAGATTCCAAATCATCTGGTTTTTTCCTCTTTTGCACTGTCCTCTATATCTCATCATACAGATCAAAAATAAATATATGTAAATACACACCACAAACATATGTCTACAGAGGCATTTTACATATTCACACCTTCTACCCCAAGTATGTATGCACCCCACATACAGACACAAAAATTCCCATAGCAAATGCCACACTTGTAATGAACACAGGTAGTCACATGTGTGCATACACTAATCTAAGAAGCTAATTTTGGGGGGGGGGGGTATCAGGAATCGAACTCAGGGCCTCACGGTTGCCAGGCAGGTGCTGTGCCACTGAGCTACCTCCCCTGCTGCATATACTAATCTATACAACACAAGGCTCTCCACCTCCACAAACAGCTTGGTACACACTCTAATCCCAGCACATATCCCTTACCCAAGCATCCATTCATATACATGACACACACATACATCACACATAGACGTCTACCCACGTCACGAAAACATTTCTCCATCCATAGTTGCACACATATAAACCAGCAGGTGTACTTGTCCCACACCCACACTATCAAAAGCAGCTCCTTACAAGGTGAGTGCAGCCTCTTCAGGTTACTAACCCAGAGTGTCTGGATAACCCTGGAATACCTCCCAAATCGTCAAAGAAATACCAGATTCTGGCAATGGATTTATTACCATGTATAATATCTGCTTTTAAATTGTTAATCTATAAATAAATATTTATGATCACTTCCTACTAGCCAGGACAATTGATTAAATAAAATAACATATTATTTATTCATTCATTCACTATGCAATCACCGAGTACCAATCAAGTCTGGGACATCATGATACATGCGGTAGAGGATTAAGAAAACAAACAAACAATAAGTAAGTAAATAAATAAAAACCAGCAGGATTCCTGCTTGGAAAGCACAGATAGCTAAGTCACATGGCAGCCTGGCTCGTGGCCCCATAGGACCTGGTGAGGGAGGGGCGGAGAGGAGAGCAGGACAAGGCGAGGCGATGGCCGCAAGGTTTCTCGGTGCCCAGAGACGCACGGGTGTTGTCTGGCGGCCCTGGGATCCCGAGGGGCAGCATGGGAAAGAAAGCACAGCACCCACTCCGGGAGGACAATGCGTGGTACAGGTAGGACTCAGGACGCCAAAGGGGATGCGTTCTGCAGGTGCTGGCCACCGAGGAAAAGGTTTTTAAAGTAGCCGTGTGAATGGGGACGTGCATTTGGGAGTCACCCATTAGAGCAGATCACTTGAACATTGATGACGGATGCAGCTGGGAAAAGCGCAGAAGTGAAGGACAGGGAAAGTTGAGATGCACCCTGGGAGGGAGCACAGTGCCTGCTTAACACAGCGGCAGAAGCTTCTCTCTGACAAACACACCCAGATTCACAGCCCTCTCCCTCCGCGCAGCCACTTCCTCCCGCACATCTGCCCCCAGAGCTCAGGGCAGGGTGGCACACAGCTCCGGCCTCCTCTGGAGCATCACTGCAGGACTGGGAATTCTCAGGGGCCCATGACACCCAGGGCTGGTTCTTCAACCCTGCGGCCTCCCATCGTGACACCAACTGGAATCCCTGTGCCTCTGAGAGTGTGGCGGGGAGGGTCACTGTTCGTAGACATTTGTGATTGATACCGTTGTGAATGAGGATCTGGGGTCACTTTGTTGGCGCAGAGCATAACAGAAAACACGTGACACCTTCACAGCGGATTTTTTTTTTTTTTTTTTTTTTTTTGGCACCACCAGGGATTGAACTCACAACCTTGCGCCTGCCAGGGCAGGTGCTTAAGCCACTGAGCCAAACTCCCAGCCCTGGTTTTTTGAGGCAGGGTCACACTGTGTAGCTCAGGCCAGCCTTGTGCTCGCGTTGTAGCCCAAGCCAACCTCGAACTCACAACGCTCTGCCTACCTCAGCCTCCCGAGTGCTGGGATTAAAGGCTTCACAGCGATTTGGATTGAAATCCCCAGTTCTTGGTACAAAGAGGCAGAGACCACCAATCATAACTCTGGGATCTATGTCGTTCCCTCCCACCGGCTGGGCCTCAACGGTCCCAAATGAGTGTTTTCTAAAGTGGGTGTTTTGTGAGACAATAGTCCCCAAAACCACGAGAATATGAACTTGCAAAAAGTTCCGTGGAGATCCGAGCTAAGTATGTCTGGTTAAATCTATATTCCCAAATACATTTAGCTGTGGAAACTTTTTATTTTGTTTTGTTTGCTTAATCTGTGGTTGATTCTGAAGAGAAACCTTGAGAAAAGGCTGGGTGGCTTCCACTGTAAAGTCCCTTCTAGCTACATCATTCCCTAGACCTACCGTGCTCAGGTACCCAGCACACAGGGCTGACCCTACCTGAGGGTTAACCCTGCGATCTCCTCTCCCAGGGAGACCCAGCAGTCAACTGTGATGACCCCAAACCCCAGAGATGAAGCCTTAAAGGACTGGGTGGTTTCTCAGTCTTGTCAGGCCCTTGGCTGCCTGCCGGGATCCCTAGCTGGCTTGATTGTGGGCTGGATAAACACTTTAGCCCGGGCCTCCGCTCATTAAGGACCCCTCTGACCCGGTCCTCCGCGGAGAACACCCCGGCAGCCCTGCAGCGGCTGGATGAGGCCAGGACCTGATCACAGCATGAGAAGGAGCTGTCGCTAACCCTGTGCTTTCCTCTCTCCCTTAGCCTCGCCGCTTCCAAGGAGGCCGAAGCTGCCCGCTCCGCTCCCAAGTCTATGTCACCCTCGGATTTCCTGGATAAGCTCATGGGGAGAACTTCTGGATACGATGCCAGGATAAGGCCCAATTTTAAAGGTAGAGAAAACATTCCTTGCCTACCCATCAGAAAATGCTTTCCCAGATTATAGAAGCAAGCAGCATGGCTCTGTATGCGCATAGTATGAATTCCACGGCCCTCTCTCTCTCTACGCAAGGCCAGCGCTGCTTATCAGCTCAACGTTTTCTCCCACCAAGCCCAGCCAAAGCCTCAGAGGATCCAACTCCACAGTACCTTTAGCTGCTTGGAGTCTGTAAGTGAATCAAGACGGATTTGCTTCCTCTGGTGTAATCGACAGAGGATCGAGGAACGCAGTGCAGTAGATTCCAGTCCCAGTTTAGTCGTGGGCGTATTCTCTGAACTTGGATCAGCCTCTCCCTCCTTCTGGACCCCCAGTTCCTCAGCTCTGCGGTGCTGGGCTTGGCTACATCTGCAGTGTTTATAAACACAACCTTCCTGGAATTCCAGGGTTTCTACCTGGGGCCCCAGTGAGCAATTCTTCCTCCACTTCTCCCCGAGGAGCCCCACTTTTATTTGTTTTTGTTTATGTTAACTGTTCTATCTCCCGGGCTTTATTTTTTTAAAACTTGATTGTTTCTCTCTATTTTTTTTTTTAGCATTTTAAATTTTTATTAGTCTGTGTTTGCAGTATGTAATGATTCCATCCACCGTGGGGAGTTGGCGTATGTATATAACACGTCTTCCTTCTTTTTACTCCCCTCCAATTCGTTTCGATAAGGGGTTTCCCACTCAAGATTAACAGATAATTCTGAAAATATCTCATCTAAATCAGAATCACAATTTCAAGTGCTCACCAGGTCTAGGAAGGGAACCTAAGTGAGCCATTTGAGGCGAAAACAAGACAACAGGGAATGGTGGAGATCACGGATAAAAAGTGGAACTGGCTCCTTCCAATGGGGAAGCTTCCTCCAAGCCGTAGCCCACAGGGCCTTGTAGGAATACAGGTTCCCTGCTGTCAGATCGTCCAGGATTCCAACAAAATCCAGACTTCAAGGTCTACGTGAAACTTTCTCATTCCTAACACACAAATTCAAACCAGACAGGTTCCTGAGCCAGATGTGCCCCGTGGTTTGCTGGATCACAGACCCTGCTCCAGGCTCATTTTGCCCTCTTGGCCCTGTGGGCTCTGAATGTCCAGAACAAGGGAGGCCAGGTCTCAGTGCCCGCTGATGCCTTAGAAGGTTGTCAGTGTCTCACGATGCCTGGGTGACATCCAGAAATGCCATCTTAAGACCTAAGCCTGTAATGCCAGCACTTAAGAAGTTGAAGCAGGAGGATCTTCATGAATTCAAGGCTAGCCTAGCCTACATAGTGAGTTCAAGGCCAATTTAGACTAGGTAGCAAGACCATGTCTCAAAAACACAAACAAAATCTTATCCCAAGGGCCCACAGCCAACCTCCGTATCAGTTCCTGATTTTAGCTGCCCTTCTTCCCAGCCCCTTTGGCTCAAGCCCAGCAGCCAACAAGGGACATGGCAGCTAGCAGCAGCTTCCTAACGTTTGCCTCCTTTGCCCCTGTCCTCCAAGTCCCCTTCTGAGTGTGCTCCCCACGCTCTGCAGAGCTCTGTAAATACACAGAGACCTAGGAGACCCGCTGGGGTCTGTGCTTGGGGCCACCTCCCAGCCCTCTGCACCCAGATCCTCCGTCACCAGTGGTACAACTGTGGTTCCTCCAGGGACAGGGAAGTCAGGACCAAAGCTGCTATCACAGCACACCTGACCCAAGCCCTTGGCCAGAGTTGCAATCTCAAATAGCCAGAGGGGCCACGCGGGTAGGGTCTATGCATGCAGTGGGATGGGGATAAGAAGAGAAAAGCAGGAGACAGCACTCAGCTAAAGGCGGCTACTTCTCAGCTCCTGCTGACAGCTGCGGAGAGGCAACGCAGCCCTGGGTAGCCAGGCCTCCCAAGGCTGGACTTAAATCAGAGTTCTGCATGAACGCTTGCAAACTGGAACCTCGATCATGTCTTTTAAAAGCACCATTGGCCAAAAGAAACTTGTACAAGAACTGGTTAGGGCCCTTAGCCTCCAGACTGAATCCTCCACTCCAGGCAGATTTGTAAGGCATTCCAGTCCGTGCCGCCCCCTGGTGGGCTCTCTGCAAACTCCATACTGAGCAGAGGTGTGCCTTGCTCTGCTGAGGAAGACCCACTCACACGCCAAATGCGGGTGTACCCGGGGTTTCTGTCCCAGTGACCCTCTGTGCAAACCACCTAACCCAGTGCATGGAAAGCCCTCAACTAACCTTTCATAAGTGAATGAACAAATGAGCCAGTGTCTTGGTTACCATTCTCGTTGCTGGGACAAAATACCCAACAACCAAAATTAAGAAGGGAAAGGTTTATTTAGCTCACAGTTTGTGGAAGTTTCAGTCCATAATCAGTTGGATTCAAGGCAGGGTGGCATGGCAGAGAGGCGACAGTTCAAGGCAGCAGAAGGCAGCAAAAGCAACAAGAGCAACAGGGGGAAAGCACACCTCCTTTCCTCCCTAATACTGTATGCTGTCGACCCGCCCCTGGGCGGGTACAGCACTCACACCGCCAATCCCAGTGCCGGACAATGAACCAATCACAGATGCCAGACTCAACTGCCTTGGAAAGGTCTGCCCCCCATGACCACATGAGGCTTTGGGGGGACATCCAGATACAAACTAACAGCCAGCAAACATACTAGCTGTTAAATGACTACCAAACCAAGGCTGGTGAAGACCAAGGACTTTTTTGTTTTATTTTTGTTTTTTTGAGAGAGACAGGGTCCCACTGTATAACCCAAATTGGTCTTGAGCTCACAGCAATCCTGCCTTAGCCTCCCTAGTGCTGGATTATAGGTGCATACCACCATGCCTGGTGACCAGGGACTTTCTGACCAGGGATTTTTAACCTGGCTACTCTGACCCCATTCTTTGTCTAATGCTTGCATATTCATTTATTTGCTCACTTACATAGCCATGGATTTCGGTTAGGTTAGGTTAGATTTGGTTTGGTTTGGTTTGCTGGTAATGCTAGAGATGGAACCCAAGATTTTGTACTGACCTCTGCACGGTCCTTTTTATTTTTATTTTGAAACAGAGCCTCACTAAGTCACTGAGTTGCCCAGACTGGGCTGAGCTTGCAGTCTTCCTGCCTCAGCCTTCCAGAGTACTGGACTTACAGGCATGTGCCACTACCCCCAGCTAGCAGTGGACATTTTTAAGAAAACGAAATGTAATTCAGACCACTGGCTCAGGCCCCTTCCCCTCCCCATTTTCAGGGTACTCAGAACTCAGACCTGCAGAGCTAGGTAACCTCCCTGGCCTCCCCCAAACATGCTCTCACCTCTTTGGCCCCCCCCTGACTTGAAGTAAGATGCAGCTTCCTGGACCTCATCCCAAGAGCCAGGAAAAGGGTCTCCCTTAGCGGGAGGGGTGGAAGGTTGGCAAGAAAAGATATCCATCCCTTTAAATCCCATGATTCCTTTAGCACTTCCACTGGGGCACACAGATTCCCAAGAGTCCCCAACAAATCACAGCGCTCCTGAAAAGGCCTGCAGCTCCGGCCTCCAGTGACCCCAGCACAAAGCTAGAGGCCAGCACTGTGTGAAAGCCTTACAGAGTGATTAATCACTCCGCAGCTTCCTCAGACACCGGAGATTTTCCTGCTCCTGACCCCTCCTGAAGGTGAGGGTGGCCAGGACCTGCAGGCACCGCCTGCCGAGCACAGAGCCAGAGCCAATTATAACTCAGAAGGAGAGAGTGTTACTGACTGCCACGCGTGACCCGGAATAGATCCCGACTGTTCCTGCACCTCTATTTCAGCCTCTGTGACCGAATGGGGCTCAGTGGGACTCTGTCCTCCGAGCTCCCACGTCCTGCGTCTTTTCTAAGATTTTATGTATTATAATGCCTCTCAGGATCAGGGGTACAGCCCAATGCAAACACATCCACAAAAGCAAAATTAAACTTTAATATTTAATGAGATATATACATTATCCCTGCTGCCAAAGGCAGCCGGATTGTAATTTTCTCAAGATAATTTAATTTCAGATTTATATCAACAAACCGCGCCTCCCCACGGGGTCCCTTTGGCCGACACCGCCTCTCACACATAAATCAGGATCTAATTTATATGGGAGTCACAGTGCCAGACACTCTCAGGCCGGGGTGGGAACTGCACGCCCCACGTTTGGAGGCGCAGCCGTAACTCTTTGGAGCATCTTAATGGTATGAGGCTAGCTGAAAGGAAAAACTCGAGACTGAGGGTAAATGAGGGGGAAAAAAATAGGCCTTTGTTTATTTGCGTGGAAATGAGAATGAGGCAGATTTCCACTCGGCATATGGAAGCAGTTTGTTAACACAGAGCGCGACCCAGCCGTGGAAAACGCTACTCCCGGTGGCGCAACGAATTCCCCCCTGTCGGAGACGGCCAGGACCTCAGCCTCGTGAGGGAAGCTGGTCTGTGGCAGAGATCCTCCAGCCTGGCTGTGCAGCTCAGTAAACACTGCCCTGTGGACTAACGCCCAGAAAATCTGAGGTCACTTAGTGCAGGGTTGGGCCAAGGAAACTGCAACTTAACAAGGTTCCCGGGTGATTCTGCTGCAAACGGCCTCTTCTGCACATCAGTTGGGTGACCAGTGAATGAGGTGACTTGTAAGGAGCACTTCCAGCCCTGAAAACTTAGAACCCTGAAATTTGAATAGATTTGAAACGGATCATTTCCATGAGAGAATGCCAAAGCCGAGAATGCGTAGATCAAGAGCTACTGTCCCTCCATGGGACATGGGAAGGAATTGACAGAGAAACTAAGATCCACAGAACGGAAGAGGTGAGCTGGACACAGCACACGCCTACAGTCCTCTAGGAGGCTGAGGAAGGGAGATCAAAATTTCAAGCCCAGCCTGGACAACATAACAATTTAGTGAGATTCTGTCTCAAAATTTTACAAAGGGCTAGCCAGTCGTGGTGGCATGCACCTGTAATCCCAGCACTCAGGAGGCTGAGGCAGAAGGACTGTTGCATAGTCAACACCAGCCTGGGCTACAAACTGAACTCAAGGCCAGCTTGGATTGCATAGTGAGACCTTGTCTCAAAAAAACAAAACCAAAAAAAAATTTACAAAGGTGTGAGAACGTAGTTCAGTGTGAAAGCCCTGGGTTCAATCTCCAGTAACACAGATAGAGAGAGAGAGAGAGGGAGAGAGAGAGAGAGGGAGGGAGAGAATGCATCCGTAAGTCAAGCAGCCAGGAAACACTGAAGTTACATCCGAACCCAGAGATCTTGAAACTTCTTAGGAGAAAAATCCTAGATTCTTACCCCAAGACTAAGTCCTCTCTTATCCACCAAGATTTCTGGGGAAAAAAAGAAAATCTTAGCTGAATCTGGGTGCAATGCTCAGGCAAATTTTTTTAAGAAAGATAAATGGAGTGTATCACAGAGGATATAACGAACGCAACCCTTTTCTTTCCGCAATCAGAAAATTTTGGTCCTACCCTCTTGTAGCTAAATGAGCCTGAGTAGGTCTGTAAAACTCTTCATGGTCATTGGTGAAACAGGGACAATAAGTATTCCTGCCCTACCTCTGTCCTTCGTGGGGCTCAAGAAGAAACTGGACCTAAGAAAATACACAAATTACAATCTTCATGAGGGGTATGACGTATCAGCAAGTCCTGACCACACTCAGGGCCAGCTGCAAGTCACCACTTTCGGAGCACTTCCTTGTTAGAACCTTCCTCATCTGTACTCTACTGCTCTGTGTCCCTGTCACTCAGGATCTTACAGTCCCCTCCAGCTACTTCCTCTTGTGGCCACCCAACGCTTAATATTCTGGATTCTGCCCTATGTGACAGTGAGCTCGCCTCTTCCTCCTCTGAATCTCTTTCCGACAGTGTAGCCATTAAGACGATCGCCTTTAGAGTTTGACATATCTGAACTCAGACCCTGATCAACTATCTCCTAGCAGTGCGGCCCTGAACAAATCATTTAACCTCACTGAGCCAAAAGCTTGTTGAGAGGCTAGAAGGAGGTGATGTTAGTGACACCCTCAGCACACGAGCAAACCCTGTGATGCGTGGTCAATGGTAACTGCCTTAATTAATGGGATAAAGTGAAGAGACACTGCACTTCCCCTAGACAGAGCACCCTCCAGCAACGATACCAAAGCAGCGAATATTCCTCCACTTCCTTCCTGACCTTTGCAGGAAGATTCAACAAAAACTAGCCTGAATGATATTTAACAAGGACCAGTGTGGACTTTCCTTGAGGGTCCCTCTGGAATCCTGAGCTGGTAATTCCCATCATCGCCCTTGCAGACAATCATTCTTAGTTCATAAGTTCACGGCGAAGAACTGGCTGTTCCTTGTGATTCCCAAGATGGCTTCCAAATGTTGTAGCCAGAAATACATTCCCGACACAAATTAGAAGGCAGCCGATGGGGCTTGGGGAAGAGATTTCAGCCATATGGCAGGATGATGAATCATCCTGCGTTAATGAAAGTACATCTCAACTCGGCCTCTGGTGTTCTGTACCTGCTGCTCACCTGCGGATGAGGGGATCTGTTGGAGAGCTGTTAAATGGAGGCTGGGGATCCAGGGTGTCTGGGAGGGGGGTGGGAGGCGAGCGGGAGGCAGCTCCACCAGGGGGGATCCTTCCTGGAAGTCAGCTCCAGGGATGGATCCCAGTCTCTGGGTCTCTCCACCGCCACCAGGAGGCTAAGGTGAATCTCTCTTGATTGGCAGGTCCCCCGGTGAATGTGAGCTGTAACATTTTCATCAACAGCTTTGGCTCCATTGCTGAGACAACCATGGTGAGTGAGTAAAAATACAAGCTGTTGCTTCCTGCTGTGGATAGCTGTCTCCCTGAAATATTTATCTGCTGCCTTGGTCTTCCCCAAGGAGGGGGAGAAGCTGGTGTTTTTGTCAGCTCTCTGGAGCTGTACCACAGGGCTCTAGTGTGTTTACTGTCCTGTTTAGTGCTTTGCATAAAAATGCAAGGTCTGCAGTGGCTGCAGGGATGAACAGGGGTGCCCCAGATCCAACATTTAGCATTCCAAAAACACAGTTATTCACCAGGCTACATTTTGAGATTACCATAATATGGTTTCAAATTCCACTGAGAAATCCCAGGAGACTGATGGTTATAGAAGCTGAAATGATGTATTGCATGAATTGTACTATTGGCTCTATTTTTGAATGTGTTTAAAATTTTCTATGATTAAAAGGTTTAAAATAATTACACTAGAAAAAGGTTATACAGCAGAGCTTGGTAAATGTTAGGACTGATTACCCCTGACTCACAGACTTGAAGATAATTCTTATTTTAGTCTGTCAGTTGTTGCTATATGTTTTAAATTTCTACAACGGGTGAATATTCTTGAGAAATTTTTCTCAGTTCTTGAAAAAAGTCAATTGTTCTGAGTGTGGTGTTGCACATCTATAATCCCAGCTATTTGGGAGGCTGAGGCAGAAAGATCATGAGTTCAGGACCAGCCTGTGCAACTGTACAACTTAGCATGACCCTATTTTAAAATGAGAAAATAAAAAGAGCTGGTATATCTTGGTGGAGGTGGGCCCTGGCCTCAATCCCCAACACTACCACCACCACCCAAAAAAAAAAAATATATACACACACACACACACACACACACACACACACATATTTCAATTGTACTTACTTGAAGGAAGCAAGGTATCTGGTGAAAAAATCAGGGCAAGCTAAAGTTAACCTTAGAAGCAGACTGAGAACCCGAGATATGCTACTGCCAAGTCCTATTTATTTTACTGCCTTAAAGTCCTCTAAACCATTGATTTCTTGCTGCATGTCTTTATGCCTCAGTTTCTTCATCTGTAAAACACTAGTTTTTATGTGTGTTGTGTACAAGCAAGTCTTTGTCACAGTAAATACTCCATTTACTATATGGTTTTGATGGTGATGATGATGGTGGTGACGGTGATGATGGTGGTGATGGTAATGGTGGTGATGATGATGATTATGATGGTGATTACGGTGATGGTGATTACAAAGATGTTGATGCTGGTGATGGTGGTGTTAATGATGGTGATGACAACGATGATGGTGATGATGGTGATGGTGGTGATCATGGTAATGGTGACGGTGGTGATGATGATGGTGATTTGGACCACTGAAGTTCCAACACCGTCACTTAGTAGTTGTGTGCTCTTAAGCAATCCCTGCACTTCTCTGAGCCTTGGTTTCTCCCTCTCCTCCCACTGTCTACTGTCCACCTCTCCCGACTTGGCTCGTTCAGCACTTAGCAGCTCCGGACAGTACATTTCCGGAACCTCGGGCAAGGTAACCGAAGTCAGAGCTTCCTGGTCTGTGAAATGGGGCCAGCAGTAGCATCCACCTCGTGGCCTGTTGCAAGGATTCACAGAGTGTGAAAAGAGCTAAGCACAGCGTCTGACGCAAAGCACGCACAATGGGAGTCAGCCGTCCTCACTCAATGCCACCCGTCCTCTCCAGCACGTTTCACGCTCACCGACAGCTGCGTCTCAATCACCACCCGGTGCACAGCCCAGGCCACGTTCCCCATTTTACAGAACAGGAAAGGCAGGCCAGGAAAGAGAACATCACAGGGCCAGTGAGGAACCAGCAGGGAGAAACTCCAGCCTCTCAACCCATAGATGAGGGTTTGTGCTGCACCACGCAGCCACCGCACCAGACAGCACTGACTTGAGAAATCAGTGAACTGGGGACCTACAATGCACACAGAAACCACAATCTAAGTGTCATCAAATGTGGAAATCTGCTGGGCATGGTGGTGCACACCTTTAATCCCAGCACTCGGGAGGCTGAGGTAGGAGGAGCATTGTGAGTTCGAGGCCGGCTTGGGCTACAATGTGAGCACAAGGCCAGCCTGAGCTACATAGTGTGACCCTGCCTCAAAAAACTAGGGCTGGGAGTTTGGCTCAGTGGCTTAAGCACCTGCCTGGTAGGTGCAAAGTTGTGAGTTCTATCCCCAGTACAAAAAGAAGTGGAAATCCAACCCCAGACAATGCCAGACTTGGCCACTTAGGGGAAACAAAGATGGGCAACAGGAGGAGCGAGCCCCTGCAGGGTAGAAGGAGGCTGGTGGTGACGTGCATAGTAGGGCGGCCACTGGGGAGGACGCCGGTTCCCTATTTACTAAAGCAAATCCAAAGCAGGCTAGAGCTTGCCGTTTTCCTGCAGGCACATTCCATACTCCTGTGATTTTTTTAATTATCTATATTTGTTTATTTTACTTTACAGACAGTTGATTTGGGGGGGGACCCCCTAATATCTCAGATCTAGAAAAAAATTTTAGAAATGGTCCAGTCCGGCCCTTTATTTTACAGAGAGGGAATCTGATGGCTCGAGTGGCGAGGTCACTTGAGCAAGGTCACACAGCAGGAGGCAGACAGGACAGAAGCCCCATTTGCTCCCTATGGGAGCCAAGGGTCCCCTCTCTCTACCTTCCTCCTCCCCTAGGTCTTACCACCAAATCCCTGCCCGCTTTCTCACCCACACTTCTTTCCTTGTCGCTCGGAGTGCATCTGGGGAGCAAAACTGGGCTCCTAGTAAGAGCCCGCGCCAGGAAAACAGCTTATTCTGAAAGAACGCTTCAGACACTCCTATGTGCCTGCCAGGCGCTGTGCAGAGCGCACCTGGACACGTCACCTCATCGAAGTCACACAGCAACCCCAGGGGTCAGAGAGCTGTCCCTGGTACACAGTGGGGAAAACTGTGGCCCAGAAAGCTTAGGTCGTTTACCTAAGGACACAGCTGGTAAGTGGCAGAAATAGGACAGGAGCTCACATCTCTCTCACCCCACATTACATGGTCTCCTGAGCCAAATATAAATATTTATCGCCTAGATTTTTGGAATAATCCAGCCATGCCTTCTCTCCTTTTGTGACGGGGAGTTAGAGCTGACAGGGAAACAGGCCAGAGAGGACCACACTTGTCCGTGGACACACAGCCCAGGACGCTGCCTCTCCATTCCCGGCAGTCTGCTGTGCACCAAGGACCCACAGTGGTCAAGTCAGAGTCCCAGGGTCAGAAACTTCCGGGCTGACTGGTCTCCCAGGAAGGGCAGGGACACAGAGCAGTCTGGACCCAGCTGGAGTCCCCAGGCCTGACTGCTGCCTCCCGGGGACGGGCTTTCCTCACCGGAGTTGGTAGAGGAGAGCAGAGAGAGGCGGCAGCAAAGCCAAGGGGTCCCCATCCATTCCCACCAAGGAGGCGGAGGGCCGAGCTCTCTGTCCTTCCGGACTCACTCTGAATCCCTGCAGTGGGAAGAAGGTCGACGTCAAAGCAGGAATACATTAGAGGGAGGAAGACACAGGGTCCTGATCCCGGGCAGCCCTCAGACAGTCCAGAAGGGAAAGACCTAGCACTAAACTCCGGAAGGAACCAGCCAGCTCGTCGGGACACTCATGCTTGGGAGGGTGCATGAATCTGCACACTGCAGCAACTGCATGTCTGGGTTAGGGACATCTGCGCATCCTGGATGGGACTGTGGGGTCACGCAGGTGCACACAGACCCAGGTACACAGGTGTGCTTATTTCAATGCAGTAGATGCGTAACCTCAAAGAGAAATGTGCAGACCATGTGGAATGATAGATATAAGCATAAATTTCTGTGTATAGGAAAGTAAATGTATAAACGTGGATGTGCATGTTTCTGTGAGTAGGTGTGGATACAGGATATGTGACAGTCTTAAGACTGAATGTAGGCTGAGACAGGAGGATCACAAATTCAAAACCAGCCTGGACTACATGGCAAGACCCTCAAAAAAAAAAGAAAAAGAAAGGAAGGAAGGAAAGCAGGAAAGAAAGAAAGAAAGAAAGGAAGGAAGAAAAAATGAAGGAAATTTATTGTTTTTATTCATATGTTTGTGTGTGAATATCAGTGAATATAATATTTGAGAATGTATCAGCACCTGACTCATCATATCTATGCATGTACACTCAGCTGTATGTAAATATATCTATACGAGAATAAGTGAAAAGATCATTAACCAAGTCTTAGTATGTGAGTGTCAAGATTATCTATACATGTGTGTAAGCATACATGTGATTGTGCACATACAGGGGGGCATACACCTGGAATTTATGGCACAGAGAAAGAGAGTGTGTGTCTGTGTGTGCGCACATGTGTGTGCGTTGGCATCTTTTGCTTGAATCCCACTATTTCCATTACTAGGATGTGTGCTCCAGCCTCTCTTGCCATGGGTCAGGGTAGCCTGGAACAGAGACAGAGGCACTGTAGCCAGGACCCCTGGCAATTAGTGACAGCCTAAGCAATGACGGCCCTCAGTTCACCCTTATTTTTAGGCAGTGAGGGGCAATGGACAGAGTCCTAAACCAGGAGACAAGGATCCAGGTGTATTAGTCAACTTCACATCACTATAATGAAATACCTGAGGCTCATACTTGAACTACCTAAGAAGGTTTATTTAGCTCACAGTTTGAGAGGTCTAAAGGCAGGATACCTATGCAAGGTGCAGATGGTACAATGTGGAGGGAATCTGTACAGGAACAAAACAAGCACATCTCTAACCAGAGCACAAAGAGAGAGAGAGAGCGCACTTCTGAGAGCACAGAGCCAGGCAGCTGAGGGACTCTCACCAGACACTGTGCCCTAAAGGTTTCACCACCTCCCAGTGGCACCGCAGGAAGAAGCCTTTACGAATGACCTGCAGGGGGCGCTCATCCAAACCGCGGCACCAGAGTCTGAGTCCTAGCTATGCCACCACGTGACACCTCTGAGCCTCAGCTGTCCCCGGGGCACCAGGCTCTAAGAACAGTGCGTCTGATCAGAGCAGTAGGCATGTGAGTATCTTGTGAAGACTACAGAAATGGAAAAGATTATTCCATTTATAAAAGATTATAAGACATTAAAAGAAACAATGGGCTGGGGTGTAGTTCAGCGGTGAAGGGCTTGCCCAGTGTACTGAAGCCCTGCATTCGCTACCCAGCATCAAAACAACGGTGAAAACAAAAACTACTAAGCTAATAAGACAAGGCCTCCAACATGTGAACATGAGGAGACACCTTCCTGGTCGTCTGCTGTTGCCGCCTGTTCTCTCCCTAATCACATGTTCTTTCCGCCTCATTCGTTAAGGTCCCTGTATATGCTGAATGCGGTAGGGATGGGGTTCTGTTCCAGGCTTTCCCACAGTGACAAATTCTCTCCCTACAAAGTCTGCTGCAGATCTAGAGGAATCCAGGGTAATGAATCAGTGTTGCATTTCCACACCAACATGGGATTTCATATTTGCCATAAATGGAAGGAATGAGCTGACACCATCAACACTGGGTGTGTTAGTCAGCCTGGGCTACCAGAACAAAATACCACAGGCTGATGCGCTTAAATAATAGAAAATTATCTTGTTGCAGTCTGGAGGCTGGAAATCCAAGATCAAGACATCACAGGTGCTGTTTTCTGGTGGGTTCCTCTTCCAGGTCTGTAGACAGCTGCCTTTTCACTGGGTCCTCACAAGGCATCTTCTCTCTGCATGCAGAGAGATGGGGAGGGCTCTGGTGTCTCTTCCTCTCCTTCTAAGGACACCAATCATATTAGATGAGGGCCTCATCCTTATGACTTCATTTTACCTCCTTGAAGACTCTATTTCCAAACATTTGCACTGGAGGTCAGGGATTCAGCATATGAACTTTAGAGGGACACCCACATTCAGTCCCTAACAACAGGCGAGTAAATCCTTTTTACCTACAAGGGAAAAATACTAGTTCTGCTCACATTTCACAATCTAAAGGGAGCCATGTGGCCCTACCAGGAGAGAATTATATCATCCTCCCAAGGTTTTGGAAGCAAACATGAATACAGCATCAGTAAATAGTAGGTGTCTGCTTTTGAGGAGTCTACCGAACACAGAAACCAAAGATGATAGCCCAGTGTGATAAGCAAGATGGCAGAGTTATGCACAGAATGCTCACACACACACAGAATAATAACAAGCGCTAGGAATAGTGGCGCACGCTTCCTGAATGTGTAATATGTGCCGGGCATCATGAAAGTGCTGTCGTGTGATTTTCAGTTTTTGCTAAAGTAGCAACCTGATCTCGCTGCTCTCCACGTCAAAATCTTCCAGAGAGAACAGTTTCGCTGGATGACCCAGAGAATGAAGGGTTTTGGAAAAATTGATGAATGGTCAATCGTGCCAAAAGAAAGGAAGAGCCAGCGTGTAGCTCAGCGGTAGTGCGGTTGCCTAGTATGTGTGAGGCCGAGTTTGGTGCCCCACACAAAGGGGGAAAAAGGGCAAGAAAGGAGAGCACCCAGCAGGCGTGACAAAGGGGGATGGGAGAAGGGAGGGAACACACCAAAAAACGGGGGAAAGTAATTTCCAGGGCCTCTATAAAGCAAAAAGCAACCCAAAACAAAGACAATATGAAAATAAGGCTTTCCAAAAGATTTTGGTCTTGGTGTCAGTCCTTTATTAAGTACTTTTCTGAGAACCAGACAGTCATGGTGAGGGTATCGTGGGGATTATTTCCTGTTATACAACAGTCTCATTTTACAGATGAGGAGACTGAAGCTCAGAGAGTCTTACTACACCCAAGTTTTCCCAGCTGATGAAAGTCATAGCCAGTTACGATCCCCAGGCTGCTGGACTTCCTAGCTAGTCCTTCACCTGGGCATGGGCAGGGGGTGTGGCTGAGTCGTGCAGGGAACAGCCCCATCCTGTCTTCCACCCTGGTTTGCCCATCTTACAAGAGGCTAAGTAAGACCTGCCAGACTCTATCAGAACTTGTATCTCAGAGACCTCCTGCTCCTCCATCCCCTGAAGGACCTGCAAAGAAGACTTTGCTGCTGCTACACTGGCTGGGAAGTAGTTGTTTCCTATTGCCATCTGATGTCGGGATCAATTGAATGACCAAAGAGGCATTCTAAATCACAGAAAGAAAGCTTAAACCCCTCTCCTGCTTCCCATCTTTGCGGCTGTCAGCTCTAGTTACCACTGGTGTCACTGCTCTCCTGCGTGGCAAATATGGCCTCCTAACGGGCCTCCCTCCCCTCTCTCCGCCCGTCCCCTTCCATTTGACACTGTTTCTTAAGGAGTCATTTTTTTTTATTTTAAAGAGACAAAAACAACAAAAACAATGATACAGAATTTCAAAACAAGCTAATAATGGATTAACAATGGTTATTATATTGCATGTTGTTATCTTCAAAGTAACGGCTCAGATTATAAGACAGGCAAGAAAAATGGATCGAACAATAGAAGCACAAACTGTCCTTTTCAAGGAACTAATAGAAATTAATAGTTTAATTATCATAGCTGTCTTGTATACATATATATATATTTATTTTTTGGGGGTGGGGAGCACCAGGGATCACACTCACAACCTCGTGCTTGCCAGGAAAGTGCTTAAGCCACTGAGCCAAACTCCCAGCCCTGGTTTTTTGAGACAGGGTCGCACTATGTAGTTCAGGCCGGCCTTGTGCTCACATTGTAGCCCAAGCCAACCTTGAACTCACAACACTCCGCCTACCTCAGCCTCCCGAGTGCTGGGATTAAAAGCGTGCGCCACCATACCCAGCTTATATTTTCTTTTCTCTTCCTCCTTTTCTCATTTCCCCTGTCCCAGTTGTTCTTTCCTTGTAAGCAGTTTCCTCCCTTTTCACAATATCTATTATACATTTTGGATCTTATTTATCCTTTCAGTTTCTCACACTAGGGAGACAATACGACGTTTACACATGCAAGTCTGGTTTATTTCACTTATTAGCATGATCTCCAGTTGCATCCATTTATCTATAAAAGCTTCAAGTTTATCCTTCTTTATACCTGAGTAGTACTCTGTTGTACAAAAGTACCACATCTTTTTTATCCATTCTTCGGTTGATAGGCATTTGGGTTGTTTCCAAGATCTAGCTATTACAAATTGTGCTGCTA
>RJWM01036895.1:0-17830 GCA_004363535.1 Dasyprocta punctata
CCACCCGCGTGTGCCTGGGCTGCCCAGGCTGGGGCGTGGGAAGGCGTCTCCCCACCCGCGTGTGCCTGGGCTGCCCAGGCTGGGGCGTGGGAAGGCGTCTCTCCACCCGCGTGTGCCTGGGCTGCCCAGGCTGGGGCGTGGGAAGGCGGCTCCCCACCCGCGTGTGCCTGGGCTGCCCAGGCTGGGGCGTGGGAAGGCGTCTCTCCACCTGCGTGTGCCTGGGCTGCCCAGGCTGGGGTGTGGGAAGGCGGCTCTCCACCCGCGTGTGCCTGGGCTGCCCTTACCGGCTCGTGAAGTAGTGGTGATGATGAGGCTTTGCTCACACAAACCTCATGGAGAGACGGAGCAGATCCTGCTATTACGTTATAAATTATTTAGACCAACTTAGGGGACAGTTTGGGCACGTGTGGAGAAAACGTCTGAGGCCACAGTGCCAGGTATTGAAACACAATTTCCAAAGCCAACTCACCTATGATAAAAATTTGCAGTGAACGTTAAGGGAATATTAGCATATTTTCCACAGGGCTTCGTATTCAATAAATATAGATGATGTAAATACAATCAGCCCTTGATTATCCATGCTTATAAGATGATAACACTAATAAACTAAAATAATTTATATTTAGAGTGCATCGTATGCATTTTCAAAAACTTTTCCTAATCATATATTATGTCAATGTGAAAATTAATTGACAGTTTCTAAACTCTTCTTTTCCAAAGAGAACTAAATTAAACCATGATGAGGCCACAAATTTGTTCCAAATAAGCTGAAAAGTTTATCATCCTGCACAGATAACTGAGAAGCCAGGTGTGATGATACATGCCCGTAATCCCAGCACTTGGGATGCTGAGGCAGGCAGTTGCTGTCAGTTTGAGGCCAAACCTGGGCCCCATTGTAAGACTCTGTCTCAGAAAACCAAAGCAAAAACCAAAAAAGTGATCGAGGGATGACGGTGATGTTTTGCAAAACCCACTGCTCTCAGAGGAAGAGATGAACTTGCAAGATCTCTGCCATCTCTCCCTGACTCTAGCGCAGATGTGAGAGGGTGACACCCGGAAATGGCATGCCAGCCACCACAGCACCCATGGGAGTCAGTGACTAGAAATATACAGCAGAGATGGATTATGTTTTTAGAAAAGGTGTCATTCTGCAGCTCATAAGACGTGATCAGCATTTCCTATGGGCTCTGTGCCTCTTCCTGATTCCTTTCTGAGGTGATGGGTAGCAGACAGTGCGTGCCTTCTGGTGTCCATCCGATGGCCCCCGAGCCCTGTTAGCTGTTGCGCTGTTAAACATTTCCACCTGTGTAACAGCACCAGCCAGTCCTTGTGGGTGACGCCCGTCTGGGTGCCCGGTTGCAGGGGGCTGCATTGTAGGAAGTGGGGTGGTAGCTTAAAACACCTGACTGCTGGCTGTGACTCCTGTCCTGCTTTCCCCCCAGCTGTCGGAAGGCACGGCCACCCAGCAGACTCTCCATGACCTGCGACCCTTCAGCACCTACTGGGTCGGGGTGGAGGCCTGCACCTGCTTCAACTGCTGCAGCCGCGGGCCCACGGCCGAGCTGAGGACACGTCCTGCTCCGCCCTCCAGCCCATCGGCTCCCCGGGTCCAGGAGCTGGGCTCCAGGACAGCCTCCTTCCAGTGGGGGCCCCCCCTGCTTCCCAACGGCGTCCTTCAAAGGTAGCGGCTCAGCGGGAAGGGGGAATAAACCCAAGGCCACCTGCATGCAGACACAGGGCTGCCGGCCTGGCTGGGGAGGGCCGGCTGGGCCGACACACGGAGTCAGGCTCCGAGCGCTGAAGTCCTGTGCGGCGTTCACATCCTAAAATCCAGTAAGGATAGAAACCATCTCTAAGCAAGAAAGAAAGCGAAAAGTGTCCTTATTCACCGGCACAGCACAGCCCTCTGGGGTCGGGGTGGGTTCTAACCTCAGCACCAGACGAGAGAATAAAGAAAGGGCTCTGCTCCTCCGCGTGGATCTCGGAAGTGACCCATGCCGCTGGCCTTTCAATCAGAACTGCCCCGTCCACTTTAAGATGGCCTAATGAATTACTGTTTGAAAGGACAAAGAAATTCCTCTCCTCAGAATGATCTGGAGGAAAATTTGTTTCCTTATTCTAAACAGAGGAGAGTAACTTACCACCTTCTTTTAGAAAAAGATGAGTATCTCGACCAACCAAAGTGACCAGCCCCAGGGCAGATGGCCACGCACATGTGGATGGTGAAATTCTCTGATGTTTCTCTGAGAGCAGTTTCCTAAAACTGCAGATCCGAGGGAGCTTGGAGCTCCACGGAAACACAATGTGTCTCCCCAGAGCAGAAGCAGATTTGAGAGAGGGCGCTGGGCTGATGGCGTCGCCTGCCTTCCCCTCCCCTGCCCGCTCTCATTGCAGCTACGAGCTCCAGCTCTCCACGGCCTGTCCTCCAGACGCGGCCCCGGCCTGCAGCCCGAGCCAGGCGGAGACCAGGTACCGCGGGCCGGGGCTCAGAGCCAGCCTCACGGGGCTCCAGCCTCACACCGCCTACCGGCTGAGGGTGGTGGCGCACAACCAGGTGGGCAGCGGGGCTTCTGAGTGGATCCGCTTCACCACCCGCAAGGAACGTGAGTACCAGCACCGCCGGCACGAGCCGGGGTGACAGCC
The DNA here is from genome assembly GCA_004363535.1 of Dasyprocta punctata. NCBI lineage: Eukaryota > Metazoa > Chordata > Mammalia > Rodentia > Dasyproctidae > Dasyprocta > Dasyprocta punctata. Next base: position 2,644 of record RJWM01036895.1, read on the forward strand.
AAACTCCATGTCAAGGTGATCAGCTTGGGAGCCCCTGGGGGATTAGGAAAGCACACTCGGGGGTGTCTGGGTGATCATGGCGGGGGAGGGGCCTGGCCTTGGGGTCTGTGTCTGGTCCCGGCCCCTTCCTCTCTGGTGCTCTTCTGCCCTGTATCCGGCCGCAATGAGGTGAGCATGATGTCTTGTCTTGAAGCCAACCATGGGCTGAGACGTCTGAAACCAGAAACCAAATACACCTCTCCCACTTTAAGTTGTGGGTGCTAGGAATTTATTTCCCCCAGAAATAAGAAAGCTGACCAATTCAGCCAAAGAGCTAGGCGGGCAGCCAGCAGAAGCTTGCCATGAAAAGTAGGGGAAGCTGGTTTTACCAGAGATTGATGGAATCTCAACAATCAGAAATGCTCTACCAGATGAAAATGTTCACAGGCTCTAGCAATATGGAGGTGAAGGGTAAATTCGGGGAGAATTTTCCTGTATCAATTTGTTGCAAACTAGCTTAGAGGAAGTAAAATAATGCATAGAAAGAACAAGGATGGGCAAGTGCTTGTGCCATTTTAAAAAAAGTTTTGTCATTTGTTCTTTTTAAATCACATGACATCTTCCAGCATTTCCAGGAAGCATCAAGGCGTGGAGCTATGAAGAAAAGCGAAAGGGCAGTTAAATACAGAAACAGTCAGTTGACTAATTAATTTTTAATTGGCAAATTAATTTTAAAAAACTAACTTCAGATTGCATGAAGTATGTATGTCCATGGTATAAAAATGGTAAATACAAAGAGTACTAGGAATAAAATCAGTTCTTCTCAACTCAGTTGCATAATTTGTGGGGACCACTAGAAAATAAAAATATGGGATTCATTAAGAATTCCAAGGCAGTAACAGTAAAGTAGCAAACTAAGCCCAGAGCCCTTCCATGTGAGGGGTCGCATGAGCATAAAGTAAATCCTCCTATAATTCCACTGCCCTGAAGCAACTGCTATAACAGGTTGGCATAATCAAGTCTTTTAAGTCCCTTTCTTTACATAAATTTATTACATGGTTGAGCTCACACTATAATCAAAAATTTCATAATCTGCTTTTGAATGTGACATCACATTTGGATTTTCCGTAATACTAAAAACCTTTTAACCATCAAGTATGACAGTTGTATAATATTCCATGTATGAACTGGCCAGGCACTCTGATTCTTTTTAGTATTTTTTTCTTTAATCAGTGGGACAAGACCAGTCTCTGTTGCACATCTGATTACTTTGTTAAATTTTGATAAATGAAATTTACTGCATCAAGAATTTTAAAGTGTTGGTTATTTATCGCAAAATGATTTTTTGGAAAGATTATATCAGATTACAATCTCTCTTAATATACTCTACTTGCCATTGAATGTTACAGTTTTCGCAGTGCTAGGGATCGAACCAATGGATAGTCTACCTAGGAACCTCATTCCGGGTACTGTTTACTTTTTGAGACAGTGTCGCTGAGTTGCCCAGGCTGGCCTTGAACTTGCAGTCCTCCTGCCTCAGGCTCTGGAGCCCCTGGGACTACAGGCATGTGCTATCATACCCAGCAAAACATGGAGCTATTTATTAAATGTAAGAAATATGCATCCAATAAAGCCCATTGCCTCATGGAAGGACCTCAACATGTCCAGCAGGACCGTGGCAGGGTGTTAGGGACAGGAGACACATTTACAGAGGATTTGCTTGTTCCCACCACTGTTTGAGAATTTTAGAAAGAATGTTTACAACAGACTTATGAGTGAGTATTGTGAGCCCACTGCACAGATGAGAAGCCTGAGGCTTTGCATAGGTTAACTACGTACTACAATTTCAGGGCCACATTCATGTAGACTGTGATCTGGACCCAGGCTCTTAAACAGGTGGCCCCAGCTGAAGCTGGGTCTTAAGTCATCAAAAATGTCACAATCTCTTTCTCCTACCTGACGGTATTTTACTTGCATCTTCCGCAATATTGGAAAAACTCATTAGTCATCAATTACAACGGCTGTATAATATGCCATGAATCAGCCGAACACATCCTTGGGTTCTTTTTAGTGTTTCTCTGTAATCAATGTGACAAGACCCATCTCTCTCTGAAAGTCTGAGTCCTTCGTATCTCCACTTGCGGTGTCTCCACTGTCCTCCCAGCTCGGCTGCGCCCTCAGCACTCCCAGGCTGCCTGCTTGATTGACACCCTGCCGTCTGGACTGCAGATGTCAGACCCTGCCCACAGCAGGCTGGGCCTCCCTCCCTCAGCCTCTGTGAACCCCTCGCTCCTGACTCCCCAGGAAGAGCAGTCTGGATTTAGCTGTTTCCTCTCCTTCCTACCAGACGGGCCAAGCTGCTTGTGTCTGCACCACTGCTGCCCGCGCTAAGGTAGCACTGGTCCCAGATAAACCTGCCTCCATCTGTGAGGGCCGCCTCCCCCTGCTACTGATCCGCCGTCTCCCCTCCATCGTCAGTGGCTCCCGTTAGACTCAGCAATCAGCCCCCCTTCCCCGTGGTCGCTGCCTTGTCTCTGCTTTTCACAGCTGAGCTTTCCTAGAGAGAGCTGCACAGTTCCCACCCATATTCTCCCCACCCACTTACTCTTTGATTTCTTCATCACTGGATAAAAATGCCTTTCTGAGTTCACCCTTAACCTCCATATCGATCGATCCAGCGAGCGCATCTCTCCCGTGCCCACACTTACTGACTTCTCAGCAGCACGCACTGCCATTGAACCTTCAGTTCTTTTTATAAAATGCATTTTCCCTTCGTCTTCCTAACAGGCCTCTCCTAGATGTCTGCCCGCCCCTCTGGATATTCATCCTTAGTCACCTTTCTTGCTTGCTCTTCTGCTAATGAAGATTTTCAAGTGTCGATTTCAAACTTTTACCCCCTGCCTTTCACCTCCTTCCCTTTTCCTAATTTTCCCTCTCCTTTCTTCCTGCCTCTCTCCTCCACTTTCAGCGGGTCATCTCCTCCACAACTGCAGTTCCAAATGAAGGAGGACCCCTAAAATGCAGCCCCACACCCAGCTTCCTCATGGGCAACTCCTCTGGACTTCCGGTGACCAGCTTAAATTTGACATCTGCGGGGACAGCCTGCAGCTCTCCCCCTGAAGCCCTTCCTCCCCTCACCCTGAATTCCTCAGCTCTGGTGTTTACCACTTGGTTCTGTCTTACATTTCTTAAAATAGTGTTCAATGAACAAATGTACTTTAAACTTCTCGTATTTATTGCTGGCAATACTCTTGTCAGATTCCGTCTTGCCCCTGCCACAATCAAAGCGAAATATAACGACTTTAATAATGTCTACTGTCTGATTTTATAATCCCCTTCACAGTGCTTCCATAAGCCAATTTTGGTAATTATTCCACTTTCTTGTGTCTTGGCCAAGAGGCCAGAGAATAGCTAGATGAGAGTTGCAGGATTTAACCAAATCTTTGGTTCTCTTTTTTTTTCTTCTCACAAACTTTCATTTTTGCTGATTTCCTCCCATTCTGTTTTCCTTCCTAACTGGAGAGGTGGCTGAAAGCCAGAGCAGCACCGAAGGAGAAAGGGTTCCTTAATCTACTGCTGACTGGATCCACAGACAGGAAACAGTGAAGAAGTAATGTGGGCTTTCAAATACCCCTTATGCAACTGCTGACTCCTACACCCTGATAGGAAGAAACTGTGAGCCAGGGAATACAAATGACTAGATAGTCTAAAGTCAGTGCATGTAGTTTTATATGAGATATGATGATGTGTGCCCTCAGCAAAGGGTTTGGAGAAGCAGGAACACTTCAGCCCCTCTGCCCCAGTAACCCTCCAGAGGAGAGCCGGGGAAAGGTATAGATGTGTAACGCTGGCCTTCCTGAAAAAACGTGTCCTCATTTGAAGCCCTTTCCAGCTCCCATGGTGTAAGTACCCCACTGTGACAAGCTTCCAGTCACCAACATGGCGGTACAGAAAAAAATAACCTTGCATCCATAGATAACAGTAACATGTAAAGAGGTAATGATAACGCTATGAACTCTGAGTATTTATTACTTTAATACCATCAAGTTTATATAATTTAATGTGAAAAAATGGTTGGTTTTAACAACTGTCTCACAAAATTCTTGATGTTAACAATCTTAAATTAACTTCAGCATACAACTGGAGAGTACCCAGTGGTGAATTAGTAAACTGAGCTACTTTAAATAAATGTGCACCGACTCTAACAAAGCAATGTAAGTATATTAGTCAGCTTTTCCATCTCTAGGACACATAACTGACACCCACAACTCAAAGGAGGAGGGATACAATTTGACTCACTGTCTCAGAGGGTTCAGTCCATGGTTATTGGCTTAATGGCATAGAATTACCATGGCATAAGGGTGTGGTGCAACAAAACTGCTTAGTTCATGGTGGCCAGGAAGCAGAGTGAAGGGGACAACAGCAAAGAAGAGAAAATATGGGACCAGATACAGACTCCAAGCTCGTGCCTCCGTGACCCACCCAGATACACCCAAAAGGGTGTCCCACTGCCTCCCAGAGCAGGTTCCAAAGCCAAACAAGTTGACACTTCACCTGAACCACCACAGCGGGCTTTAAAGTTGAGCAGGTCTGGGTTCAGACCCTTGGCTTCTTACCCGGCTGACATTCATCAGGATATTTGGTTTCTCAGAACCTTTGTTTCCTCACCTGAAAAATTAAGAACCAATCTTTACCAGACTGTCTTGAGGATTAAGTGAAATAAACTAGTCATGTGCTAAGAGCCTAGCAAATCTTACTATTTTCTCAGTCTCCTCTCGGGAGGTTGAATAAATCCAAGCTTCTGGGTTATTCAGATTGTGTGCTCTTTTGTAGGATTGTAATAAATCCTACAAGTCAAGGTTCTATGTATCTTCTTACCATTTTCAAGCTTTTTCTTTTTTGTACTGTTATGGCATAGAGACGAATGGAAATCTGATGGATTGATATAACAGAGGAAAGCTACAAACAAATACTGTAGTGCATTCTCTTGTGACACAAGGCAGAATTAGTATTGGAAAATTACAGAAATTTAAAGAGGAGTGAATAACTTTTGTTTTGGCATTTGTAGAAGATTGTTCTTATGACTACATAAAAATCTTTTATTTTGATAGGTAAGAATCACATGTTTTAAAGGGTTAATCTTTTGATTACAAAATACAATTATTCCTCAGTTTTATTTCCTACCAGATGGATTTATTGTTTGAAAGAAAGAACCGATATCCAATTCATTCTCACCACTCCTTTCATTTCTTAAAAGCTAATTTAGTATGTAGATGGATCTCATGCTTTTACAAAGGTATTGATTACTTTGGAGAAAACAAGATCTCATGAAATAAATCACTTCCGACTTGACAAGATGATATGGTATATCCCTCTTTTGTTTCCACAAAAGTTATTTGCTTCAAAGATGAGCCCTAGTTAGAGATTTTTGCTTTGTTTTGTTTTGCAAGGAGCTGAAAAATGCAAACCTGCCTGTAAAATGCAGAGTGCTTCTGTATCTGATACAATACTTAGACCTCAGCTTGATTATATACTAATGTACTGTACTATTGATTGATTAGTCAGGACGATGAATTATTATACTCAAATTACTGTTTGCAAGGCTTTTTAACTATTTTGGAAAACAAACTAATGGCTCAAGAAAAAGCTTTAAAAATAAATGGGTGGCAAAAGGACATAATTCACCATCTAAGCAGTTTGGTTTGGAGGAAAAAAAATGTATTAACTTCATCTAGTCCTCGGGGCTTTGTAGCAATAAATATTGATTTGATATGAAAAATAGCTATCTAGTGTAGCTAACAGTGTTAAGGACACTTTACCTGTTAAAAGAGGGAAAAGGCAACAAAATATGAGCTCCAGGGTTGCACTGGTGAACAGATCCATTGTGTGTTAATGGCTGTATTTATAAAACAACTCTTGCCATTGATTTTTCTTTTTTTGGAAAGCAGGTGCAAAGTTGCTGAAAAAGCATTTCTCATCTTCCTGTTGGTTTTCTTTCCAGACCCAACACCAGTTCTTTTATGGGTTCCAGTAATGCTGGCATTTTTTCTTGTTTTATTTTTGCTCATATTAACCCCAAGACAGAAGAATGCTTACGCACCCCCAGGAGATGAGCGTTTCCAGATCATGTGCATTTCTCCCAGCAGTGCCTCAGTACCGGGTGCCATTTTCTGTGGACAGCAATGTGTCTATGGTGTATCTGGACTGGAGCCGTAGCTTCCTCCTGAATGGCCGGCTCAAGGAATACGTGGTGACAGACGGGGAGCAGCGCGTGTACAGCGGTCTCGACACCACCCTCCACATACCGAGGACAGTGCACAAAAGTTAGTTTCTGACTCCCCCTTCTTAGGGGACAAGGACCTCTGTTCCCCAGCTTGATTAGATGTCAAATCTGGAAGGGGACTAGCACATGCTTGTTGTTCAGTGTCTTGTTTTAAGTGGGTGCTTTTCATGGGAAAGCACAGCTCAGAGGCAGCGAGCTTCCCATGCAGCCTGGTATGCCGAGGTGATAAAGCACTTCCAGGGGGATGCGGCCTCCTGTGACCTGGGTGTCCTTGGGGAGGAATAAGAGAGGTTGAGGTCATTCAAGAAGTAGCATCCTCATTTGCAGTCAGTGAATATAATAAAATAATACAACTTTAGGGACTCTAGCCTCTTTAAGAGCCTGCGCTAAGGAGTTTACTCAACTTCAGTACCAGTCCCTGGAAGAACAACACTTTCCCTTCTCTAATTGCATATCCTTTCCTCTGTCCTTCATCCAGTACTGGGAATGAAGCTGGGGCCTTCCCATCGAGCTGTATCTCCAGTCCGTTATTTTATTTATTATTTTGGGACAGGGTTTCACTAAGTCTCCAAGTTGTCCAGGCTGGGATCAAACTTGTGATTCCCCCAACTCAGCCTCCCCAGAGTGCCAGGATTACAGGCTCTCTGTCTTGGCTTTCAAATGAAAATGAGAAAAAGATTTATTTACATGGCATTGAGAAATTTCTAATAATCAGCATGGCCCCAGGACCAATAGATCTGGAATCATTCCAAGCTAAACCATCTGGATTTGTACAATTTTTCTTGTTGCTTACTTGAGAACAGTATTTACTTTGGCTAAAAGTAGATAAGAGCAAACTCCAGCATTACTTACAGTGTTTGAAACTTAGTGCTACTGTTTCCCAAAGAAGCTGAATGTGGTGGTGCATGCCTGTAATCCCAGAACTCCAGAGGCTGAGGCAGGAGGATTACAATGAGTTCAAGGCCAGCCTGGGCTACATAGTTAGTTCAAGACCAGCCTGTACCATGTAGTGAGAGCTTGTTTCAAAAAAACAAAACAAATAAACAAACAAAAAATTTCCCAATGATTCAGGTTCACACATTCACAGTTACAGTTACAGTTCCTGATCACCTACGCAATGGGTTTTGCTGGGAAGATGACCTGACAGTGGGAAGATCTGTGTTCCACCTGACCAGGCTCTAGCCATCTGTGTGACCTTGGGAAGGTCACAAGTTCTTGCCTTTAGATCATGCAATTTCAATCACTGCTTCAGACCAGGCAATTTTCAGCATTCCTTTCAAGCTCTCTTGTTAAGTAAAAAACTCTGGGTCACTTAGTAGAAGGCATGCCTGATGTTTTTTTGTTTGTTTGTTTGTTTGTTTTTATGCCTGATGGCTTTAAAAGAATAGATTTGGACTGTATGCAGAATAAAATATATGCTGCCTTTTATCCTTTTCTCCTCTGAAAATTCTTTTCTTTTGCTGTATAAGCTCTAATATTCTTTAGTTCTATTACTGGTGGATATGAGCGTATGTCTTTTCCATTAGAAATCAGTTTGAATGTTAGGTGTTAGCTTTCTGTCACTATAACAAATACCTGAAATAATAAGCTTATCAAGAGAAAAGGTTTATTCTGACTCTAAAGTCACCCCCCCCCAGTGACCTAAAGTCCTACCATTAGGCTCCACCTTTAAAAAGTCCCCGTCTCCCAGTAAGACCACTCTAAGTCTTTGGGAGGTATTTATCATCCGAACTGTGGCATTAGGTAAAACCTTACAATTTGATCTGAAATGCTATTTTTAGATTTTTCATGGTTTGCATGATGCATTGCTCTTTGAGAACTGTGCCCCCTGTTTGTTTGATGTTGAGTGAATCATTTACCAGTTCTTCCTTTTGCCTAGCCTTCTTTTTCCAGGTAACCTGCACCACGGATATAGGAAGTGTTAAGACACCATTGATCCAATATGACACCTCTACTGGATTCGGTATGCATTTAATTTTTTTTTCTGTTGATTTTTTGAGACAGGGTCTTGTGATATAGCCTGGGCTGGCCTTGATCTCGCAGCAATGCTTCTGCTTGAGTCTCACAAGTGCTGGGATAACAGTCATGTGCCACCACGTCTGGTGTGGTCATGTTTGCTGTAGCATCCACTCATTTTAAGAAACATGCTGTCTTGGTTACTTTTCTCTGATTGCTAAGACAAAGTATCCAACACCCAAGATGAAGGAAGGAAAGTTTATTTAGCTCACAGTTTGTGGAGGTCTCAGCCCATACTCAGCTGGCTCCAAGGCAGGCTGGCATGGCACTGGGGCAGCCCTTCAAGGTGGCAGCCAGCAAAAGCAGCCAGAGCAAAAGGGGACAAGAGGAAGCCTCTTCTCCTCCCTATATTGAAAGCAGGCTACCCCTCCCCCAGGGCGGGGCCAGGGCCGATGTAGCACTCATACCACCTCTGTGCCCTCCTCTTGCACAAGATGAGGATATTTACAAAGTGAGGACCCTGGCTCCCTGCTGAGCCTCCTGGTTAAACTTCCAAAATTCTCAAATTGACACAATGTATCAACCATCACCCATATGTGTGTGTTTGTTTATACCTGCTTGTGCTTATATAGTTGCTTTATGGAAGGATTTGTGCTAAGTGTTATAAGTTTTTTAAGTCCTCACAGAACTCACATTAAGCAAGGAGTTAGGATGCGCTTTTCCATTAGGACAGACTTGGGGCTCATACCCTATTTTAAATTCTAGTCATTAAGGTTGTATCAAATTTGTAAGCATGTGTACTTTTTTGAAAAATAAACATGCTTCAAATGCTGGAACATGGGTACAATAATGCAGTTGTTAAGAAATAGTTTCAATCTGTAAAATATAATTCTGTTCCCGACTTTGCATGTCCAGGTGCCACGTATAGTGTCCTGCAGTGCCTCACACATGTCCTCCCACCTAGTTGCTCTCGTCTAATTTAATAGTCGCTGTGAGATAGAAAAGACTTCACCGGCAATGTCTTAGCAACTCCCGTGTTTCCAAAAGTGGCCGGCAGGGTCTGAGGACGCAGGAACTCGTCCAGGCAGTGGGAGGTCCTCAGTTCGTTGAGGGGATGACAGTCCGGCATGGTTTTCCTCCTGACTGTCGCTCAGGACTTGCTCTTCAGCTGTGGTTCTCCAAGTCCAGTACCCATCAGAACCAGCCCAGTGCGCTTGTTTATCATAGTTCCCACATCCCTGGCAGAGATCAAAAATGGGGGGTCAAAGAATCTGATTTTCCAGTGAGTCCTGCACAGTGGTTCTGGGGCAGGGGTCCAGGACCACGTGGCCACGGCGACACCCCTGGTGATGACCCTAGGGGTGGACGTAGCCTCTGACCCTGCCTGTGGGCTGGGTCTCCCCTGGAGTGGAGTCTCAGCCCTGGAGTCCCATCCCAAGCACGAACCTCCTGTGCGATGCCTGGATGCTCCCCCTTTAAAGCAAAAGGGTACTTTGCAAAGGAAAAGGGGAAGGATGCAGAGAAAGCATCCTGATCTTGAGCTAAGAGAACTCTGCAGTCAGCTCCTGACGGTGAGCAGAGCCGGGCTGTGTAAGCAGTGGCCCTGGTGCCTGGAGGCTGAGCTCCGTGCTCATGCCAAGAGGTGCTGCCCAACTGATATCCACAGTCAGCTTTAATTTTTATGACAGAACTTGTGAAACATTCCTGCTCCCTTGCCTGGGGGCCGCCTCCGAGCAGGAATGAGGCGGAGACCTCATTTCCCTGACTGTTAGAGGCCCGTTTCCCCTCGGAGGTTCCCCTCAGGCTCGCTGCCCTCCGTGCCTGTGGGCTCCCAGCCAGGGCCCCTGAGCCCACGAGGTCAGTTCCCGGAGTCCCCGTCCTGCGTCTCACACAGGAGAGGCGCAGCTCCTCTCCAGTGTAACCAGGGACGCTCTGCTTTCAGTCAATCAACACACATCAATCGGTGCATGGGTTCTCACTAAGAGGACTCCCCTTCTGCGGGGCCGGAGCCCAGCTGTGGCTGCAGATCTTTATCCCAGGGTCGAGGCAGCAGAGCCCCAAGGAGTCGCAGTGACTTCCCCAGCCATCCACTTGGCCAGAAATAGAATTAGGGTTAGCGAAGAAGTCTCCCTCCTCCTCTCATGAAGCTCAAGTTTAGTTTTAGCCACCCCCTCTTCGTCCCCTTGATATTTTCCTCCTGATTTCGAACTCTTCCCTCCGTCCTTCCCTGGGCACTGGGGCATGCGGCGGCACTCATAGGCCCACCAAGTCCTTGGGGTGCTGACCGCAGGGGCGTTTGCCCAGAGAGTGAGCAAGCATTGCACCTGCGTCTGTCTGTCCTTCTGCCTCTGGCATTGCCTGCCGAGGGCAGCTCTCTGGCTGTCAGCCCCGTGCCAGTCTGAGTGGCAGCTGTGTCAGATGCCCGGGCTTCAGAGCTGGACCCAGCAAGGAGCAGCAGGGTGGATGGAAACCTTTGAGGGTCCCCCTCTGTTAGCCCCCTGATGCTGTCGTGCAGTGACCCCAGCTCTGCTCCAGTTCCTCCAGATTTCCCTCTCTTAGTTTCTCACAACTGACACCCACAGTTTAGAGGCAGAGAGTTTTCTTTTGGTTCACGTTTACATTCGTGGTCTGGCAGCATGGTGGAGGGTCAGGCAGAGGAGAGCTGCTCACATCATGGTGACCAGGAAGCAAAGGGAAAAGGCAGGTGCAGGGGAAGAAGATCCCTTCCGGGTCATGCCCCAGTGCCCCCCATGCAAGGTACCCATGAGCCAAGCACCTCCCCAAAGCCCTGCCCCTGAAACGTGAGGCTTTGCAGAGTTGAACCATAACACAGGGCCTTGCGCACAAGGCTTGAGGGTCCCGCTGCTGTCCTTCCTCAGTCCCTGGGATGCCCTCAGTACAGGACCTGGCTCAGGGTAAATGATTGTTAAGTGTGAACTACTTTTGCTTTATGGCAGAGAATCCTATAGGTTTTCAAACATGAGCAGAAATCAAGGGTCAGTGGTCCCCCTGCTGGGAGATTGGTTTCCATCAGGAGCACCCCTTGTGCACTTGACGGGTGGTTTGCAGAGCTTTTGCTGTCTAACAGAGAGGCCGTGGACCAAGACCCAGAAAGACAGCACATTCATAAGCTGGCTTCGCTGCTGGCTTCACCATGGAAAATGGGATCTGATGTCTCAACAGCGAGCGTGCACAAGCCCTCCCAGGAGTGGGGCTGTGGACGAGTGTGGGGACCCTGGGTGTGGCCCACTCGGCAGCAGTGACCATCAGCTCAGCAGAAGACTTGGCCCCCGGGACAGAGGTGAAGTAAGAGGCCCTCAGGGTTACTTGAGGTTTACTTTTGAAAACTGCTTCCCCAGCTGTCTTCCGCAGGGCCTGGGAAAGGCAGTAGTGATCGCTAACTGAGACAGCAGCGCCAGGACCGTCAGCTAGGTCTGCTAGCCACTGTGACACCCCGGGGGACCCTCTGCCATGGCCCCAGCCTGCACACAAGCACAGACACAGCTTTCAGCTCCCTTCTGATTTACAGACAAATACCGGGGCCCGAGAGGACGCCACTGCCTTCTGAAGTAACCCTGCCTGCCTTCTCTTTCTCTGCCCCTTGCAGGTCTGGTGCTGACGACTCCCGGAGGGAAGAGGGGCTCGGGGGATAAAAGCAGAGAGTTCTACAGCGAGCTGTGGTTCATCGTGTTAATGGCGTTACTGGGCTTGGTCTTACTGGCCATTTTTCTGTCCCTGATACTGCAAAGAAAAATCCACAGGGAGCCGTACATCCGAGAGAGGCCCCCCCTGGTGCCCCTTCAGAAGAGGCTGTCACCTTTGAATGTCTACCCTCCGAGGGAAACCCCAGTGGTATGCATGGGAAGGGGTGGCCCCTGCCCTGTCACCCTGAGGCTGGCTTTGCTTCTTGGGGCAGATGTTTCCTGGTCATAATAACAAGGGACCAGAAGACAGCTGTTTCACTAAATGTGAGGACCCCAGGAGACTCACCCTAGTACAACTTCCTGGTCACCATGATGTGAGCAGCTCTCCTACGCCAGGCCCTCCCACCATACTGCCTCAATGTCCACCTAAACAACCCTCTGACTGGGGTGTAGCTCCCTGACAGAGCACGGGCTTAGCACACCCGCAGCCCTGAACTGAACCCCTGGACTCCAAACCAAAAAACATTATTATTGGCGCCATCCTGGAGAATTCCATGATTCATTGGTACTTGGTGGGACCTGAGGGTTACTGATTTTTTTTTTCTTTTTATTCCCAGAGTAATTTTAATGTGTAAATAAGCAGGGATGTGTGTGTCTGCCTTGTCATTGTCAGTGGAGATGGTGGGCCAAAGTTATGTATTGTAATCACCTGAAAATTTAGAGGTTTTATGGTGGTGCAATTGGGAAGACTGGAAATAAAAAGGGCACAGGGTGCCAGATGTGGTGGTGCACACTTGTAGTTCCAGCACTTGGAAGGTTGAGGCAGGAGGGTCTCTACAAGTGGTGCCACTGGCCTCTCCTGCTCTGTGATGAGCGGAGGGAGCGTTTGCGCACTGGACTCACTGGCGAAGGGCTTCACTCCACCCTGGACAGACACAGGCAAAGGTGCCAGAGACTGACAGCTTGTTATATTTTATTAACATTTTTCAAGGTCACATAGTACACAGCACCACTAAGCTCATGTGTGGATCTCACGCATAATCTCACTACTGGTTTGCAGATCCATCGATATGCTGCAAAACTAAACAAACAATGCCATCACTCGGGACACTATGCAATGAATCTCCCCTGTGTGATTTTAACTGGAAAACCTGAGTGTGTGTGTTTGTGGATGTGTGTGTGAATGATTATGCTGTGGTTGGAGAAACACGAAGAATTTATTTAAAACAGTTTTAAGCAAGCACCGGTGACCCCATCTTTCCTCAGTTTGACTCGGTGGCTGACATATCTGATGTGTCCAGCAATGTCACCCTGAAAAGTTACACCATGCACTTTGAGGTACCTCTGCATGCTGCATGGACGCACGATTGTCTGCATGGTGTGCTGACCGCCCACTGAGATGCAGGAACCCTCTATCGACTGGACAAGTTCGATCAGGCCCCCCCAGGCTTAGAGCAGCTAGGTTGACCTTACGTTCCGTTCTAGATCTTAGTTGTCAAGTAACTTTGTCTTGCTGATGTTAATATTAGAATGAGACTGAATTTAAGAGAAAGAAATCCTGAAACAACAGTGAATGGGAAGAGAGGGCGGGAGAGAGGGATTAGTTTCCCTGTGCCAATCCACAGCACCTAAAATGAACTCCAAGCACTGCTCTCCTGGAGGCAATCAAGAGAGAATATTGTCTTTCGCTGTGGGGAAGGGTGTTCTCCTGGGGGAGCCTGATGCCAACATACCTGAGGGAACACCCTGCTCATCCCCCCTGCACCCTCTTTGCCCCATGGGAGCAGCGGTGGGAGCACCAGTACAGGAGAGATACCAGAGTACTGGCCACCTGATGCCAAGTCACCCAGAAGCCAGGCCACAGAGTGCCAGGTGCTCACAGCCATAAGAGGGGGTCGAGACAGCCTGTCCTCTTCAGAGACGGTGTGGGAGCCCCAGATCCCTGCCCCAGTCCAGCCCATTTTCCTGACGTTAATCACCAACAGCCACTTCCTTTTTAGGGCTTAGCCGATACCAAAATCCCTCGGACACCCATGAGTATCCGAAGCAACCAGAGTGTGTCTGTCCTGAGGGCCCCCAGCCAAAGCCAGCTCAGCCGGGCCTGTTCCCAGGGCTCCCTCCACCGCAGCGCCAGCCAGCTCCTGGATGTTCAAGATAAGAAAGTCCTGCTGGACAGCTCACTGTGGGAAACCATCGTGGGCCACAGCAGTGGACTGGTGAGTGGATCCCAGGGCCCTGGACCCCGGACTGCCCACAGCAGGTGCTGACCCAGAGGCTGACACACACACACACACACACACACACACACACACACACACGGCATCCTCTGAGCACCTGCTCAGGTAGGATGGAACACACTGGTTTGCTAGTGTGACCACAGGCGTTTGTAAGCAAGGTAGAAACTCTATTGTGCTCTCCTGGTATAAAGTAGAGACACTCACAAGATAAATGCATGAAAAGAAAAGCCAAAGCAACAGGTGCGTAGCTTCACATTAAGGTAAGTGATAGGGAGAACACTGCAGTCACCATTAGAGAGATGGAAACCTTGTAAAATCCAGACACCTGGAAACCAACTTAGTGCAAGAGACAAAATAACCATTGGCTGTTCTTGGCTCTGCAGCTGGGGGCGGAGGTCTCCCCGCTCCAGGTATGGAGGTGAGGGAGTCCCCCAAAATATTATCAGCACAGATGCTGAAATCCCAGCTACTGGGAAATTTGCAAGTCCTTGCAGGCTTGCAGCCTAAATAAGTTAGAGGCTTGAAATCTACAGCGTTGCTGTAGGGGTCAGAAAGCTCTGCAGATTCCCCCCGACCAGGGCCCGAGGAGTCCCTTGTGCTAGTTCAGCGTTGTCACCCAGAGGGGTGCAGCGGCTGCTGTCTACAAGAACCTGAGGATCAGGGAGCCTGACTGGGGCCGGGGCCAGGCTTGAGTGGTTTCATTGGATGCCAGGACTGAGGGCTGGGAAGCAACTCGAGTTTCCTCTGCTCCCAGTTGGACTCTGTTGCTGACACATCTGATGCGTGGAGGTGGGCTGGAGAGGGTCCCAGCGACCCTGCAGTGACCCCACCCTGCAGCCCGCCCCCGAGGCTCCCAGCGTCTGGTCTGGGAGAAACTGCTACGGCAGTGGTGGCAGGAATTGTCCCTGGAGCAGCCATGACCCCCTCACTCCCGCACAACCCCAGGTGAATACTACAATTTAAAGAAGAGGGGGAGAAAGGCCCCCACTGTCGCCCATTCCCCAGGTGTATGCGCAACCCCCCACCCCCTTCCAGGGTGGGCCCAACCAGCGTGGCAGCAAAGGACAACCACGTCACTTCCTGGCACT
>RJWM01036896.1:0-11772 GCA_004363535.1 Dasyprocta punctata
AAAAAAAAAAAAGAAAAGAAGACCAAGTCTCCAGTGACCTTAACTCCTCCAACCAGACTTCACCTCTCTAATCACATTTAGCTATAAATTCATCAGTGGACTATTTACTGATAAATATCACACACATCCCTCTCCCATGACACAATCACCTCCCAAAAGCATTACCTGTGAGCACATGAAGCTTTAGGAGGACATTTAAATATAAACCATAACAAGGGGTAAATTTTCTGAGGTCCATACTTCATCAATTTTGCTGCTGTCATTCAGATTTCTTTATTTTAAAAAATGTGTTACTCAGACATTTCCTATAAAAGAAACAAAGTACTCTCAAACATATGAAAAATGCTGTGCCAATTATGACACCAGGAATGTAATTAGGACTGAAACTAAATGCCATATATACCTATAATATTGGAAATAGTGAAAATAATTTATCACATGTTTACAAGAGTGTAAGAGAAAGAAGCATTTTTACACATCACAGTGGGGGTAGAAATTACTATTACCTTTACAGAGAGAAATTTAGTAGTAGCCATCAAAAATTTAAATGAAATAATCAAGGGAGAGTAAGTCCAAAGATTGATTGTAAATTGATAACAATTGAAGCTGAGTGATCAGAACACGGATGTGAGAACATGTTAGATAGCATATTACTCTTTTTACTTTTGCGTGTATTCAGTTCTCAGGCACAGATGGTGACATGCGTTTCCATCAGGAGGCACATAATGTCTAGTTGTCTTCCTTTTGTGACGTTAGTAGCTATGCATAATTTTTACCCAGATTCAAAAATTCATTCCGAGTTACAAAATGGTGATCTTCTAATTGCCTTTGTCTTACTTCAGCTTCCCTAACTGGAGTATTTCAAAGAGAAAATTCTATCAACTGTGAAATATTTGGTTTACTTTGTTAAGGAAAGGAAGGATAAACACCCAACTCTTTCTTTTGATTTACTAATTTTCTGAGTAATAAATTGATCTCCTAGCATTCTAGGAATGATTTATTTTGTTTTGTTTGAACATCATGAACTTGTGGATTTAAAGCTGTACCCAAATTTTTGAGTTGTGCTCAGTGGAAGGTTTAGTCTGAGTTACATCAGACTGAAATAGAAGATCTATGGGTTTTTTTATTAACCACACATTCAAGTTTAATAATCTTATTTGTTAAAAATTCTCACCCTAATTCTTTGTCATAGAAGAAAGATTAGAGATGATGATGTACAACTGGAAAAAAGATATATAGCAATGAAAAATTGGAGAGCTATCTTGTTCTGACTTGTTCTTTAAATGCCTACCCTGAAAATTTTGTTCCCTACATCTTTCCATCTGAGAACCAGCAGAGTTGCAGACACAGCTATTCCCACAAGATGTTTTTAGGCAATTTCTCTACTTTAGCCATGTACCTGTGGGCAGATAGTGGAAAGTACCGATTGAATGAATGGGTTGAAAAACCCAAGCAAGAGGTGCTGAGTAAGATACAAAACCTCTGCAGCTTTTAGTGTCATTTGTGAAACCAATGGCACCTGCTTTTGTGGTATTGCAAGGATTCAGGCAATAACAGTTTCATACTTAGCACAGTGTTTGGCATATAACTTACTTTGATAACTTTTTGTAATTATTGTTATTAACTACAATAATTCATATCACTACAACTGTGGTTCTTCAGGCTTGACTTCAAAGCATTCTACTTGAGTATGATCTTTTGGCTACTTCTGCCTTATTTTCATACGACTTGCATTTTCCAGTTTGATATGAAAAAAAGCATGGATTTGACAGGCCAGATCCTTGTTCTTGATTATCCAAGTGACCTGGGACAGGTATATAACATTATTTTATGCCTCTTTAAAAACAAAAAGCACATACTTTGCATGCTTGTTTCTAGTGTTAAATAAAATTCATAACCAGTGATATGAGATATATTAGATTGCTGCTAAATGCTTGAATAAAACCCTTTGTTTCCAATTCTAATACCACAAATTCTTTCAAACCATTAATACTGAGATTATGATTCCACTGGCAAACAGAACTGCCTAAATACCAAATATAACTGGCAGGCAGAAAGGAAAGAAGGCCTACTAGAGAATAGTGGCCGTCCAAGGAAAGGAGAGTGGCATGCAGGGCTGGGGTATGTATGGACAGCCTCACCTGCAGGTATGTCAGTTGAGAACTTCCTGCTCATAGTCTTAGAACACAAGCACCTGCCTGGCAGGCACGAGGTCATGAGTTTGATCCCCAGTACCAATAAATAAATAACTAAATAAATAAATAAATATAAAAAGGAATGTAAAGTCTTAGAGGACTGAGATTCCTCGAATCCTAGAAAACTGTGGGGAGTAGAATATACAGGAAACAATCTGATGGAATAATATCAGGCTGTACTTTGGAATAATATCCTTAAAGCTTAATTTATTGTTTACAGACCCCTATGTTTCTTAAGAAGAGCCTTTGGGATTGTACTCAGGCCCTTTGCACTGACTGTATCTCAGTCTTTTCAAACTTTTTACCTTAAGAGAGAGTATTGCTGAGCTCTACGGGGCTCAGTCTAGGCTCAAAACATAAGACCCTTCTGCCTCAACCTCCCAGAGTGCTTGTGACACCACTCCCATCTATTATTATTTTCAAGTGAACATAACTTAAGTTGATCACACACAAAACATATGCTGGGAAGAGATATGTACAATGTATGATAGAAGCCTAAGGAATTCTAAAGCGCCTTCAAGTTTAGGGTCACTAAAAGAAAAGGGAAAACGGGACTTACATATGTTGTAAGTCTTCCTTCTAGAACTGCAGGTTAATTATGGATTGCTTTCCATGCTACAAGCAATTACAATGGATTTATAAACCATGTATCACAGTGTACTGAAAGGAAAATTGACCATTATTTTGAATTTTCCTTTATGATAAATTTCAATTAGTTACCTGCCAGAACAGTAATCTACTAATTAGATCACTTACAGATGTGACTAGCATTGTCTGATTTTCCTAAGCAACAGAAATTTATAAGTTAAAAATGTGCCCTTGCAAGATCAGAGCTAATTAAAAGATTTAAAACTGAGAAAAGAAAAAATTATTGGGATTTCCCACCCTTGATGAATGTACCAGAGATAACAGGAAAGGAGCTACTTTCTCTTGTATTGTGTAGTTTGTATGACAAGCAAGTGATCTGTGGATTACAAAATGCCTACTCTCGCAAGATACTCACCTGCAACGCTGATAATAGTGTGTGGGCTGGGGGAGGGGGGATAATGGTGATGCTACAGTAACTTCTTTTAATAGATTCAGAAATGAAACGTTAACTAGAAATACTGTTAAAATTAAAATACTGATTAAAATGTTTTAAAATATAAGTAAAAAAGTGCTTGTTTAGTGTGAACAATAGAAACAATAGAACTATAACACCAACTGTAGCACTCATCAGAAAAGTTTATGGAACCTGCTAAGATGAGAAGAAAGCAAGGTGCTTCTCTGTTAAGATTTTCAGAAGTCGCCGGGCGTGGTGGCGCAAGCCTTTAATTCCAGCACTCTGGAGGCTGAGGTAGGAGGAGCGTTGTGAGTTTGAGGCCGGCTTGGGCTACAACGCCAGCGCAAGGCCGGCCTGAGCTACATAGTGTGACCCTGCCTCAAAAAACTAGGACTGGGAGTTTGGCTCAGTGGCTTAAGCGCCTGTCTAGCAGGCGTGAGGCTTTGAGTTTGATCCCCAGTGCCGAAAAAAAAAAAGAAAAAGATTTTCAGAAGTCTTAGGTGTCTTCTAAAGCAGACCAAGTTTACCAAAATGCTAATTTGCATAGGGATTGATTACCCACATTTTGGGATTACCCATATCTTATGCATTGCCTTTCAAGCTGGTTGCTCTAGGGTGGACAGGGGAGGATCCAGCTGTGGTCCTGCCCCTCCTGGTGCATCTAGGTCAATGGGAGTCTCGGAACCCTGTTTTGCTTTGTTTTAAAGCAAAGACAAGTTTGCAATTGTCTATACTGCATGAAATTGTCTAAATAGCCTCTAAGAATTTTCCCTCTAAGTTTTAGTTCTTCTCCTAGTCTTGTTTTCTTCAAGGTGAGATTAGGTAAAAGAGTATTTGAAATGAACATCCCCTGTAATCCCAGCACTTGAGAGGCTGAGGCAGGAGGATCGTTGTGAGTTCAAGACCAGCCTAGGCTACAAAGTGAATTCAAAGCCAGCCCAAACTGCACAGCAAGACCCTGTCTCAAAAAAGACAAAAAAAAAAAAAAAAAAAGAAAAAGAAAAAAGAAAAAAAGAACATCTCACAACTACCTCTAAGTCCTGGCAGGTGCTTCTCAAACACAGTGCTGGGCACAGACTAGGGAACAGAATGAGCAAGAACACTGCCCAGCATGTGGACAGTGATATCACCCAGTTACTGTAACTGTCTGATAATCTGTAGTCACTGGTCATCAGGTTGATTTTCTGTGAATCAGTCTGGGGCTATCTCCTGCTCCAGTACGCAGTGGAGGGAAGGAGAGTAAGGCCATCCCTGCATCCGTAGGATAACATGGAGGAAGGAAAAGTGGAAGCAAAAGGCCCAGTGCCAGGGACCACCCTAAGCTGGTGAAGCTCAACCTGGCAAGAGCTTACGGGCTGAGAGTGAGAGGCACCCTGGCAGCTGATACTCCTGAAGTTCATGGACCCTTAACTACAGGGTGCCAGGGAAGTAGAAAGCTGAGATAAAAGGACTGCAGCCTGGAGGGAGCCTGGCTTCACCTCTGATCCTGCTGCGCAGGGTGAAAATGAAATCAAAGCAGGAACCAATAGGAGCGGAACATGGCTGGAGTTTAGTGGAAATTGATGGTATCTGGGTAGAAGATCCAAGGGAAGTCCGATTCCCGTCTCAAAAATCACTTCTGCTTCTCAAGACCCCAGAAAGAGGTGCACAAACAATGAATAAGAGTAGTTGGCCACTCGAGTGTCATCTGATAGCCGGGAAGATGCCTCATAACCTGCAGGAGAGATCTTTCTGGCCTACACCTGGTTGGAGCAGGAGGCTTGGTGCTCCCTAAGCCTGGGTCTTAGCCTTGGAGTTTTGTCCCCCTCTGATGGATTCCATGGTATAAAAAGTCAAGGTGCTGAGCAGCACATGCAGAAGTGAGGATGGGGACCAAAGCGGCCCATGATTGTGGCTCACGAAGCGAAGGGCAGAGACGGAGCACGGTTGTCTGCCCCTTTGACAACCTTGCCCACTAGCAAACAAGGTCTAGATGCTTATCTTGGTTTTTAGAATGGGATTGCAGGCAACAGTGACAGTCATTTAATGTGGAGCTGGAAGTTCTGAAAAAGAGTTGTAAATATGAAACAGTCATGTGCCATGGATATTTAAAAAGAGAGAAAAATAGTTTCATTTTGCAATGTCCAAGAGAAGCAGTAACAGTATAAAAGATGTAAAGTTAAAGATGATCCATTCATTAAAGTATAGAATACCTAGGAATATCCTGATAAGAAATCTGGCACAACCTAAATGATTAAATTGCAACTCTTTTAAGTGATATAAAGAGACCAAACACATGTGCACTTGAAATAATATCATAAGCATTTTTCAAGTCAATAAGCATCATTTTAAAGCGTCATTTGGAAAAATTACATAATGTCCCAATGAATTGATACATTGTACACCAAAAAAATCTAATCTAGTTAAAGATGTATAATTTTTTTACAACTTTGATTGCAAAAAGCAAGAAACTTCAACAACAATTGTGCACAAATCTCTGTCCATATTTCACCTATTCTTTAAGATAAATTTTAGAAGGATTGGGTCTTTTTATTACAGAAACACAATCACTACTCAGGATGTGATACATGGATTTCCAGAGAGCTTGGGTTCATGATTATGTAAAGCTATCCTTTTCATTGCATTCTTGGTAGTAGTTCTTATTTTTTAAAAATTTGCTATAATAGTTAAAAAGAGTATCATGTCATTGTTTTTGCATTTTTTTTTGTCTGAACAAGTTAGGCAGAGTTGAGTCCAAGGCCTGGCTTTCACCTTCTCACACTGATACATCTGTATACCAGAAATAAGATGGCACCTTCCTGGCAAGGTTGTGCAGAGTGAAGGAGATAGTGCTTTGAAAGCACTAAGCAGTGCTCTGGGGTCTTCGGCCAGTGCCAGTTCCTGGGACAATCCCAATGATTACCCACTTCTCAGTCACTGCAAACATGGCATCCTTGACCTGTTGCCTAGGTCTCAGTCCTGACACCATCCTGGAAAGCCTCCATTGCGTGTCCTATGCCCATACCCCCAGGCCACCTGAATATGCTCCCAGGCTGAGAGTCTCACCCTGGCTAAGTGGGTGTTTGGATTTTCTCTATCTCTGCAGGGCTGTGGTCTAGCACCCCACTTTCCTCCAGGTCATGGCTGAGCAGCAGCCCTAGTGGGCTTCCCTGAGTCTTGGAGTTCTGATTGAACACAGCTGTCACCTGGGCAGAGGTGAACACTGTGCATGTGATGTAAGGAACTCACTGACCTTCACACGGTGTGACCTCACTCTGCAGAGGACTCAAGTGCAGCTGATGTCACTGCAGTTATTTTCCTGGACTACACCATAACAAGCTTCTCCTGGGGAAAATGACTGTCAGCTTTAATATGTCACCCATCCTTTCATATGGACTTGTATACTGAGCCACACTTCCTGGGAGGTAAGGCAAATAGAGCAGCACAAATTGGTAGAGGAGACTGGAATTGAATCAAGTGTGCCCATTGACAGTATCTCCCATGATCTCTCTCTTAACAATGCAGAATCCTTTCTGACAGAATAATCAGGAAAAGACTCATATTGGTAATCATTCTATTCCCATGAGGCTGTCTTATTGAGGGAACACTGCACAAGGTTACTCTTTTTATTGTAAGATGACATTTCTCCCTAAAAGGAGTGGAATCTCCCACTGTCATCTTAGGAAGAGTTTTACCCTGGGGTGGGAAATGAGGAATAGGGAGGTCTCAGAAGAAAGAGTTTAAAGAACTCTTTCTTCACTCTGTTGGTTGTGAGAATTGAGTTTGGACTCAGAGTCTCAAGTGTAGGACTGCTGATTGAGAGAAGCTGCTCCCTGCCACCCAGGGAGCTTATGGGCCTTAGCCATAGCTTGGGGCATTTGTCCATTACTCTCTGGGTGGTTCATCCTAAGTCTCTACACCTTTAGTTCCTGGCTCAGCCATTACTCCAAGGAATCAAGTGGTGCGTGTGAGTGCATGCATGTGTGTGTGTGTGTGTGTGTGTGTGTGTGTGTATGCGTGTGTATGTGTGTGTTGATTCTCAGGAAAAGGTAGCTTAGGTAAGGACAACAGTGCAGCGCTGGTGAAAGCTCCTTCATGGGGTAGCTGACTGAGTGAGGCCAGCAGATATCAGTAGCACATAAAGTCAACTGTACCTGAACCTCGAAAATCCGAGCAAGAAAGGAGACAACCAGGTAAAACTGGACTTTCTGCGGGCAAGCTGCATGGGGACAAAGGGTCATTTTAATTTTGAGCATAAGTAGAAATATGGTCTTGTAGTAATAAGATCTGGTACCTACCAGTTGTACTTATAAAAAGGATAATTAGCTAGAAAATGTATTTTAAAGGGGGAAATCTTCAGATATCGACAACGTGTATTTGCAGGCAATCTATGAAAAAATGTATTAGCCAAAATTCAGTGACTCTGCTTGTGAAGTGTTAATTGCTTACAGGGCTCTGTTGTTCCTTGGAAAGTATGGAAAGCAAAGGCAGTGAGTGAAAGGAAGCTGAGAGGGACCTCCAGCTCTCCACACAGGTAGGTATCTTATCCCAGTTAGGTAGCCCTTAGAGCATCTGGCTGGGGGTCAGGATTCCTCTGAAATATCTCTTTGCCATATTAACTAAAGATATGGGAGCTGCTTGAGCACTTTCCAGGAGGAGGAGCCAGTGTGAGTGACACATTGCTAGCCACATCCTGTGCACAGGAAGTTTCCCCTGGTGTGAAACCTCCCCTGGGCATATTCTGCTAACTCAGGAGAGTGGAATGATTAACCTGCACTCAAGCACCTGTCAGAGCTGGACAGGTCAGCTTGACATCACCTCCAGAAGCCACACAGGAAAGCCCCAGGCCTGTTGCAGCTTCTGCATGTGCAACTGCAGCACAGGTCTGGGGAGGTTGGATCTGAAGTGCCAGGCCTGATGCTCTGAGGGTCTCTCCTGACAGCCAGGCTGGCCTCTGGGACTGAGAGGAGGTCCACTCTTGCTTCTCTATGAATGTGAGCCAGCCTGTAGGGCAGGGCAGGGACAGTTTACCTTGGACACACCATCAGGGAATGCATGAAGAGTCTTCTTGCTGGGTACCTTCTGTGTTTTGTTCTCCTGCTTCTGTGAGCCAGAGAGAAACACCAGCTTGAGCTCAGAAGACTCAGGAAGAAGCCCTTTACTTTTCACAGGACCTGGGTGTTTCCCATGTTCAAGCCCTGTGGCCTAGACAGTGAGTCCCACAGTGTTAAGAAGACAAGCCTGCCTTTTCCCAGAGGACATTAGGAGATGGTACAAGGGGTGCTCACAGCTTGGTAGTTACTGAGATATGCCCCCTTCCCTATGCTAAATCTATGCATCAAGTGACTAGAACTCACCTCACCCAGGCCACTGTCCCATACGAGCGATTGAACACAGGGAGCGCTCAGCTACAGCCACAGCCTCTTATCTTTTGAGGCAGGGTTTCACTAAGTAGCCCAGACTGGCCTCCAACTTGTTATCCTTTTACCCAGCCTCCTGAGTAGCTGAGCTTACAGGCATGCATTACTATGCCCAGCTACAGGCCACAGTACTCTCTTGAAGATCACACTTTTGAAATGGAAATCAGGAGCCAGGGAGATGACAGGTTATAATGTAACAACAAATATGAACAAGTAGAACTCAAAAATCAGCCCAATCCTGGAAAATTAAGATGCTATAGTCAATGACAGAGGAGGAGATGTCTTGATTTGTTAGAGAAGTCTGGGAAGGTGGGCACGACTGTGGGGACTCTTCACAGAATTCTAAATCCAGCCCCAGTGTAGTCGGAAGTCATAGACTAGCTTAGGGAATCTGTTTTCCACATGTTGAAAAAGAGTTTAATGATACCCACTACTTGGATGTGCACTGAAGTACTTAATTAATGTTTGCAAAGCGCTTTGAGATGCAGTTATAGGGCTCACAGCCAGAAACAAAGCCAGCTTGTTTAGGTTGACAGTAAAAAAGCTCTTTCCTAATTAACACCCTATTAGTATAACAGCAATATCCATGTCGAGTTACTCAAGACCGTGTTTATTTTCATCACTCTATGTAGCCTGGTTTCTGAGCTAAGAAAGTCTGAACTTACCTGATGGTGCGAAGTAATAAACTACCGAAACCTCCTTTCAAGCCAAACTCAACCGACAAAGAAATATGCGAAGATGGGTGCATGCCAGGAAATGCCAGCCAAACAGGTGCCTGTTGGGGAAATATGATAACCAGAAACCTGGACAAATGTTTCCCAGACCAAAGCTCCGCGGAGCCCAAAATGTATTTCGGCGAGGAGTAGAGGCACAGGGAGGGCGCCATCTGCTGGTGTCTAGGAGTATTCGCAATTTCAGAATCCCCAGGAATAGAATATGAGAGAAACTAGAAAAACTCAGA
The DNA here is from genome assembly GCA_004363535.1 of Dasyprocta punctata. NCBI lineage: Eukaryota > Metazoa > Chordata > Mammalia > Rodentia > Dasyproctidae > Dasyprocta > Dasyprocta punctata. The sequence continues at coordinate 9,598 of RJWM01036896.1, forward strand.
GGAAACTTCTTACTCCACTTCTATAAATCCCAATAAAGCCCAACATCAACATTGTAAGAACGTAAAATACACGATAGGCCTCTGTAACAGATTATACACGGAAATATTTATAAGGAACCAGACATTCTTTTTGTGACTAAAAAGCTAATGGCAGTCATGGCAAATGAATAAATTGTACCTCAGTCGAGACGTGTTATCTCATTTTACTTAACAATTCGAAATATGCATTAATTGCAAAATTACAAGCCTTAGCCCAAACAATCCCATATGAAGTTACAAAGTAACTCTTTGCAATCATTCTCCTATCAGTTTTGCTAATAAGTGGATCATTTACATCATCAACCCTTGCAAATATCCAAGGAAACACATGGCTACTACTCCCATCAAGGCCTTTAGCAATAATATGACTTATTTCTGTATTAGCAGAGACCAAATGAGCATTCTCTGATCTAACAGAAAGTGAACCAGAACTTGTTTCTGGCTTCAATGTTGGGTACTATGCCACAGGACCATTTGCCCTATTCTTTATAGCAGAGTATACAAATATTGTTAGAGTAAATGCTTTAAGTACCATTCTTTTAAAAATTGTACATCAAAATCCTGCAAAAATTTAACAATTAATTTTATTTTATAGCAATTAATGTCAACTAAGGAATGCTGACCAATTGAAAATGTCTATTCTGGGTTTGGCAGAGTAATAAGTTACACTTGCATTAATTTTTTAAATCAAAATCTAATTTATTGACTTCAACACACTTTTTGATATACTGACATCCCTAAAGAAGTTATGAAGTTGAGGGCAGAACTGTCCAGGCAAGTGTAATCCACTATGTATGAAGCTACACATGGCTGGACAACAAATAGATAGGCAGCCAAGCACCATTATTAGAGCCAATCTGCACACAAATAAATTAACCTCTGAATCACCTAGTCAAAGAATGAGGTAAGGTAAGCTATGCTGGTATCTGAGGTGAAGGGCTCAAGTCAAAGGGCATAGCAGTGGAATCACACTAAGAAAGGGGTACTCTGACATTCTGGGGAAGACCAGGGAGGCCAGTGTGCTTGGCCATTCTGTCCAGGACATGATCTGAGCACAACCAGAAGCCAACAGACCAGTCTATCTGACCCAGACTATAGAACTATAAGCATAGGAATAAATTATTGTGGTTGTAAATCACTAAGAATTTAAGACTGTTGTGCAGCATTTTTGTGGCAATAGCTAACAATTACATTAGTCAAAAAGTCACTTAAGTGTAGTAGCAAATGAGAACAGACTGGTGACGGGTGTGTGCCTTAAGTATTGTAAGTAAACTGTCTTATAGCCAGTAAGGGAGGAAGAAAACCAGAATTCTGGCAAGAGGCTAAAGTGAGAAAGTTGTTAAGGAAGAGAGAGCAATCAAATGTATTATATGCCAGAGGAAGTACAGTGGCTACCTATTTCACTGTACAATATTTGATACTTTTAAGATCAGAAAGGGAGACTCCTAAAACTATGCAGAGCAATAGGTATAAACTATGGATGTTCTGAGCAAACTGAGATGTATGAGTAAATACAGAGAGAAATGAGAATTTAGCTCAGATTTAGTAACTAAGAGGTCACTGGCAATCTGCCCACAGTGGTTTTGGTGAATTGAAGTGTTGACCTTAGCCCAGCTGCATTGAGTTTAAGAGAAAACGAGAGGAATGTGAGCACAGGGAACTCTTTCTGAGAAATTTTCTGTAAATGGAAAGGAAAAAGGAGGCAGTAGTTAAGGAAGATATGAAAGAATTTCATGTTTGCCAGTGGGGATAATCCAGAAAAGAGAGGAAAGATAACCAGAAGACAGAGATTGGGAAGACACTAAGTGATATTCTTGAGCTGGTGAGAGAGGATGAATCTGACGAACACATAAAGCTGTCATTCTCTGCTAGAATGCTAGGCTACGTGCCCTAGGATCAGGAGGGGAGGCACAGTGGACACAGGTGGTATCGTAGTGGAGTTGGTGAAAAGTTTCTTTTGATTTTCTCAGTGATATTGGAAAAAAATTCATCAGCTCAGAGGGAGCTAGCAGCAAGAGAGGGGGCAAGTTTGAAATAGATGTGTATGTCTCGGAGGTTCAAGGAATGGTTACACCAGGGAGATGTAGTAAGATTGCCCAGCAGCAGCACAGTTGTATGGACATGAATTTAAAATGT
>RJWM01036897.1:0-17829 GCA_004363535.1 Dasyprocta punctata
TCCAAAACATGTTAAATACAATGCATATTCTAAACTTAGAATTTTAGAATTGAAACTGAAGTAAAAAATTCTTAGAACTTTATCAAAATCTACCTTGTAAGGTCTCTATTTTAATAGTCTCATTCAATAGACTCTGAAACTGAAGTCCAGAAAGAAGTATATGTATATTTATCCAAGATCTTAGAGTTTGGTGTTAAAGTCTTTTCACTCAAGATTCATTGTCCCACATTATATTAAATACATGAGCAGTATAATTAATGCAGTAGGAGCTGTTGTCACTGGCTAGTTCTGGTCCTTGCTTCAGTGGTAATGGAAATTAAAACCTAGACAAGAATATGCAGGAGAAAAGGCTTTAATTGGAGATCAAGAGAAAATGGTAAGCAACTTCAGTTCAAAGACATGACAAAAATCAAACCAGTTTTTTATTGAAGGAAAATAAAACACAGGGAAAGGACCACCAGCCAGGGTGGGGCCCCAGTTTTCTGGGTGCTGTGGTTAATATTTTAGTCCTGGTTTTGTAGCTCTGGAGGAATCTTCATAGCTTGTGGGGCGGTTCGGTTCCCACGAGAGGACTGTTTTCGCTGGCACGGGTGATCTCATCAAGAAGTGGCGCGCGAGACTGGGACCCAGGTGATCGCATGTTCATGACAATGGCTGGAGATGCTTAGAGTCTGGAACAGGACATTGTGAACGCTGACAAGTAGATGCCCCTGAAAAACCTGAAAATTACTGCAGCTACTCTTATCTTGGTGTCCCTGGTCTGGAAGGGCTACGAGATAGGTCAAGTAAAACCTTGTAATACAGATATTCCTTAGTGATTAGCATCGCCACTTGTAGAGCCCAGCAGCTACCTATCTCAAATTTTTAGGGTAATAAAGAAGATACAGAAGATGAAAATGGAGATGATAAGCTTTATCCTGTTTTTAGTTGCACATGAGACTCTTGTGAGTCTAGATTCTAGATCCCTGTTACATGGTGATGTGCCACCTAGTTCTTACTTCCTCTGCCTCAATCACACAGGCATTTTTAGAATTCAAGCATTCATTTTTCCATCTGCTGAAAATGTAACTCTCTGGTATATTCCTCTCTAGGAATTTCTCCCTGAAGACTAAAAAGGAGAGATGTCAACTAATCCAAGTTTATAACCATTCCCAGAGTTTTCCAACTTGCTATAACAGACAAGTGGATAAGGCCACAGCCACTTACTGGAATTGGGGGCAGTTATCCATAGCCAGCACAATCTGAGGCTTACCTGGGTGGTGAATGGAACAGGTTAGCTGCCTAAAATTCGGTCTCTCCTTTTGTCTGGTTCTGCTTTCTTCATTCTTCCACAAGAAACTTAAAAATGCATCATAAAATCTATGTTCTGGAGAAACCAATAATAATAAATATAAAATTACTAGCATATTCTACAGAAATTACTTCTTAAAGTCAAGATAGAAGTGTCTAAAGTCATTTAAATTCAATGGGAATTAATAAACTATCAAAGTAATTTCATGGTCTATTGGTCGCTTTGTTTTTATGTGATTATTATTACTGTTGTCTTCAAGATAGCTATGTTCAAGGTGTGATATTAGACATTAGATGTGAAATATTTCCTTGAATATGCACAATAAACTTGTTGGAAGATAGAGGCCTGAATGAACATTTTCCTTTTACAGATGAGAAAATAGGAGAATTAGAAAAGTTAATTAACTGACCATCGTCCCTCAGTTAGAAAATGTCTGATTTGGTTGATTCTCACATTAAATTTTACACTGCCTGAAGGGAGGATTTAGGTCTTTCATAAACAGAACTATTTTGTATCGCGTATGCAGCACATTCAGTACTCAGCAGTAATCAGCCCTCAGTAGAAATCAGTATTCATCAAATGAATCCAAAAGTCTGATCTCACACACATGCCATTTCCTGGAGTTAATGGAGAATATAACCAAAACTTTAAAGAGCAAACTATGTTGAATAAACCTGAATGAGGGATTTAAATGTGTATTTTTTTACACTGAGTGTGATACTCTTCTTTCTTTCTCTCTGCAGTAGATCCACACGTACCTTGTTAGCAACATATAAAGAAGAATCACAGGGACTGCCTATGGGATTGCATTATTTGAACTCTTTCATAATGTATATTCAATTTAATGTACTGTCCCAAGAGAGTTAAAAACATCATATAAAGAAAACAATGACTATTTCCCAAAATGTAATATTAAAGTAATGGAAATTATATCACCATCTTCCTGTTCTACTTTCCCATGCAATATATGTAGTGAGAAACAAAAGTGAGAAAACAGCCTCACAAAAAATTGAAAAATAGTAGATGATAGATATGTTAAGTAGCTTAATTTAATCATTCAAAACTATATATATATATATATATATATATATATGTCTCAAAACATCACATTGTACCACCAAAAGTATATGCAATGATTTCTCAATTATAAACATGGTTATTTAAAATGAAGTATCACTACTTTTTGATCATTATTGATTTACTAATGTCTCCATTGTTCTAACTTTTTTCTTGCAATATTTAAAAATAACACCCATGGTATGTCTAACATTTGACTTAGGGTATTAATCACAGAGTTGCTTGAGGGTTCATTAATAACACCCTTTAGACCTCAAGTTGGCAGATTTTTTCACTAGCTCCTTTGGCATGGGTTGTAACAGCCTACTGCCATCTAGATAGCTCTTTTCTCCCTTATCTGTTTTTCATCACTTCTCATTCTTGCAGCAATCTCTTCTTTCACTAAACAATAAGCTAGTTTCTACCTAAACGTGCTTTACTAAACCAAGACGGTACCATCTTCAGGAGGAGTGTGTATGCAAGCTCAGAATTTTTCCCTCCTTCTCAGCATAGATCATGATCTTTGTCTTCTTTCTGTCTCTAGAGTATATGCTTTTTGTGAGCAGAAAGATGGTATGTACTCATGGTGTTTACTTACCCTAAGGGTGGTAAATAAATTGCATCCAAAAACCTAAATGAATCATGTGTTGAAATTTCATTTTATCTTTCTCTTTGAGATTCCAGAAAGTAATGTCAGATAGCGTCGTTTACTCTCACAATGGTTCCTGTTCTCGTTTGGTCATTGGAGCAACTGGTGATTTTCATTCCTCAAGTTTCTAAGTTACTACATTGGTAGTGCAAATCATGGTATTAATAATTCTGCTAACTTTCTGGGTATATACTTAAGAGAACATAACATACTAGACCAACAAAAATAATCACTTTGTATATTAGCATTTACTATGTATTAAAAATAATCTGTATTTTCAGATAAAACCATAGAATTCAAATTGAGGAAATTAGATGAACTAACTCAAAATGTCTTTTAGGGTACATTGATCATACATCAATTGCGTGTAGTACCATTTTTCTGGGAAATTTAAGCTCAACGAGAATTCCATGTTTCTCAAAATCTTACTGAAAAGTTGCGGACTTGCACGCAAACGTATAAATACCACGCTGCATTATGCATATGCTATGAATGTGTTTTTAAAGATGCTTTTTAAGACATCTTTTCTTTTCTGTGTCTTCCTCTAGGCTACATATCGAAATCGAATTGTGAGCCAAAATCTCAGCACAAGGGACAGAAAAGCAATACATACTCCCACCGAGGACCGTTTTAGATACTCAGCAGCTGACCAGACAAGCCCCTACAAAACCAAGACCTGTCAACTTTCAAGTCTATGTTTAAGTAATTTCTTAAAGGACAAGCAACTAGAGGAAGCTATCAAACACTCGAGAGGAACATATGAAACCCTCTCTTCAGAGGTTACGCAGAATTTCCAGACCACTGTTGGGCAGAGTGCCCTGAAGCCACTTGCCAAGACCGACGGGCTCTCCAAGTTCTCAGAGAAACCAAAGGAGCAAGCTGCTGTGTCCCGACAGCATTCAACCTTCACAGGCAGGTTTGGGCAGCCACCCAGAGGGCCAATCTCTTTACACATGTACAGCAGAAAGAATGTTTTCCTCCACCACAATTTACACACTACTGAACTACAGACTCTGGGCCAGCAAGATGGGTAATGAAATTATCCTATTCTTGTCTCTGGATAGGATAAAGATGGTTTGTGTTTCTTGTGCATAGTTCATATTAAAATTGTCATGTACTTTATATTACTTTTAATTTTAGTCATAAACAAAGACTTGTGGTCTTTTGTTGTTATCATTATTATTTTAAGAATGAAGGGTCAAGCATGTTAATTGAATTAAGTTGAATTACCTTGAGGAATTTACTATATATGTGTATGATAAATGGGACCATCTTGATGGTTGATATAGTTGATAATCTAGAGATAATCTTTTATCTCTATCACTGATACACATTGAGATTTCAAAAAGTAATGTCAGATAGCACTCTGTTCACTGTCAACAGTGTTACTGTAAAGATAGATACAAAGAGGAAATAGATAAAGGAATTGTAAAGAATTTTAAATGACATAGTTAGTAGAGAAATTTTAAAGTGTTATATTTGGTGGTGTATTTATTAGAGGAATGGAGCTTGTTTGCATGTAACCTAGAGATGTTTTTGTCTCTCTATTACATACATCCAAGCTTGTGATACTATGAACAGGGGGAAGGCTGTTTCTTTTATCCTTTAAATATTTCGTTTACAGTAGTGCTCAATGGGTTTCAGACAGAGTAATTGCTCGCCAAATAGGGACTGACAGCTCTGATCTTTAAAACAATTTTGCTTTTAGTTTTTGCTATTGCTATGGAAGCACCATAGCATAACACAGTGAAGAGGTAAAGTGGGCTGGATTTTGTTACATGACCTGCTGTGCTCTTTGAGTCACTGTTGTAGAAATATCAGCATTTTGGAAATGTCAGGGATTCAATATTCTGAGAAAAATATTCTTTTACTTCATTTTTCCTATATTTTTAAATATTCATTTTAGTATATATCTAGTTTGGATTTATATACATCAACCCATAGAACGTGATTAACTGAGGAGCAGAGTGTCAATTTTTGGTGTCCTATAAAAAATACTCGATTATGCAGTCATTTAGACTTAGAAAACAAAAAGTAAAATAATATGTGAATTTTGCCTATTTGATCTTAGAAATAAACCTCTCACTGAAATATTTAAAATTCAGTGTTGGCAAATATTTTGACAAATAAGGTCTAAATACATCACATACTTAAGTGCTCATGAGATAGATCAATAAATCTAAATAAAATTACTAATCTTTAGTAAGAAAGCATTTTCAAATGATAGGTATAAATAATTGCAAAGGCACCATTGGGAATCAGGTGTGCAGTTTTCTTACACTAAGATCAGAGCTGGTAACCATAGCCACATTAGACATAGTCACACAAATTGAAACTGTCATATGCAGTGCATGATCTGTTTTCCTTGCATTCACTGACAGACTCTGTCAGCCTGCACAAATGAGATGAATAAAGAGAAATTAAGATAGCAGTTTTAGCATGGCATCTGACTAACCTGCTTAAATCAAAGCTGTATGTGAAATGCATCTCCTAATATAAAAATATATTTGAGTTCTGTACTTTGGGGAGAAGCATTAGATCCTCTCCCCAGGTTTAACCATTGAACTTTGATCAACTTTCCAACTTGGTTAGAATTGCTAGTAAGAAGTATAGGGAATATGTTTTAATTTTGGTTTTCCAAATGAAGCATGTGCATCAAGACAAATGTTCATCAAATGTTTTCTTTCTCTTGTGTGTTTATAATGCTTCCAAAAGAGAAGAAAACACCCCATAATTCGCTTGACTTAATGAGACTATTGTCAAAAATTTTCATCATACTTTAAAAGTTGAAATATTCAGGCAAACATACATTATGGACTGGGTAATATTTAAGGAATTATAGAAAAATTATGATCATTTACTTGTGAAATTCAGCTTGATTTGTACTGAAAATTGGTGCGTGTTGCTAGAATATTTTAAATCTATAAGTAAATAAGCATGATAAAATAATCAAGGATTTTTTCCCAGGATATGGAAGAGCTATGTATCACAAATAATGTTTTTGATTTGGAATTTTGCAGTTTATAGTTTCATTTTGCTGGAAGATAGACTTTTGAATTATACTTTGTAAAGAATAATCTATTTAAGAAAATCTGTCATTTAATAGACATTTTAAGAGATGTTTTAAACACTAGTATTTTCTTGAAAAATCTTTTTTAAAGCTGGAACATTCAAAAAGAAAACCTGGATTAAACAGTTCAATTTTAAAAGGAGGGATATTTTTTGGAAATATCATCTTAAAACTGTTTTGTATCAGTATTTTCAGCATTGTTATAATATTATTTGTAATACTCAGTGTAACTCAGGCCTGGAGAAGGTATAAGCCCACTGTGTTAATATAAATCAGTAATGTAATACAGAGGTCTTTTGTAAGTTCCTCTTGTGTAGATATTCTAAGTCATAACAATGGTGAGTGGGCACTGTTTCAATGAGTCAATTTCTTTGTACTAAAATCTCTAGTTTTCTAAGAAAGTTCCATGTATAAAAATGATTTATACATTTCTCCAAGGCCGTACATATCCAAAGACATGACACCAGGGGGAAAAAGTGCTTGTTTTTCTGATGGATCAGTGGTCTTTTCCTTTCTCTTTCTTCAGTGCATGTGTGTGTGTAGCTAAGCCCAAGCAACCCTGTGAAATTTCTGCTGCAAACTGTCTCTTCTGTATCCAGAATGTGTTTTAAAGGACACTTAAGAAAAGACAGTCCTTGAAGGAAAGCTGTTTCTACCTGAAATAAATCATTCCCACTTTTGTAATTATTGGAACATGAAGCTGTATTTCTATGAACTCAGTAATTTTTTCCAGATAATTTTATATGCTATCAGAGGCACCATAAAACTACAAAATATCTCCCAGATTATTTCTATTTCTTTGGAGTACCTTCATCTTATTCCAAATGACACCGTGAAATTGTTGCTGCAACACTAAAGGTGTAAATCTACCAGTATCATGATGCTCAGGGGAAGAGCCTACAGTCACAAGTTACTTAAGCTATCTTTGTTATTCATTCATTTATGTATCAATAAAATGGTGGGCTGAGAGCTAACACTGAACAACTGTAAGCATGGACATATTTGTCTAACTTGTTTACAAAAGTTTTCCTTGCTTATCTAGGTTTGTGATCCATGTCTTACTCCTAATATTTTTCATAATTAATCTCAGGCCTGTATCATTATTTTCTGAGTGTTGAGCTCCTGTTGAATTCCAAGGAAATTTTATATTTTTCTTTGTTTATTGCTTTTTGTTTTGAAAAGAGATAATATCCCTCTCCCACCACAAAAAGTTAAGTTTCTTGTTGTTGTTATTATTATTATATATTTAAGGACCACATTCCTGATATAAATGATCACATTCCATCAGTCTTCCCGGTAACTACTAGCAATTTAGAAGATGGAACAGCAGGAATAGCTTAATAAATAGTGAGTCCTATTTCTGAATATCATTGGGCATTGTTGCTTTCCTCATCAAGAAATAGTAAGCTTCTGCAGTGAGCAATCTGGAATACTGGATATAATCTTATCTTATCACAATTATAATCTTATAAGTGTATCTCAAATTTGACTCACTTTTTCAGTTTTAGAACTTTATATTTTGAATAACCAGGGAAGTCGAAAGTATTCCTACGACTCCACTGAAGCTGGCACACCTGAAAATGGAAAAGTGAAAGTGTGCAAAAGTGCCATCCATGGTTATCATTCACAGGACTAAATCACATCACCCCATGCATAGCACCTTTTCTTCCACTGAAATATCACCTTAAATGCAGCATTGATCCTTTTACACCAATATTTTGTATCTAAGACTCAATGTTAGGCATTTTAATCAGGCCCTCTTATGTATTTTCATATATACACATGTATCTTTTTGCACAAGAAGTATTTCAAGCACATGTAATTTTTTTTGTAATTTACTCCATCTGGAATAAAAATTGGGGGGGCCAGGGATGTTACTCAGTGGCACAGTGCCTGCCTGGAATTTTTAAAAAAATCTTTTAAAATTTCTTTTCCTACTTGCTGAGTCTGCCATGTAAATATAGGCTATATCTAATTGCATGACAGAGATATTAGAATTTAAAAACTAATTTTGGTTCTCTAAAAAAACTAATTTTGGTTCTCTAAAAAAAGCTGAACTGGAAGTGCAAACAGCCAAGTGACCAACAATCAAAGAGGCTCACTTGTCTGATAAGATGCATTACCACTGCCAAATTTTTGTTTCTCAAATTTTCTTCTTTGCCAAATTGTTCCACCAATTGTCAGAACTACAGACATATCCATAAATTCATTTATTTTAACCACACATTTTATCTTACTAAAAACACATTTCTAATTCTAAGGAGTGTGGTCCCAAAAGAAAAGTCAAATGATGGCACTTTGCAGTTTCATTACCTATTGTACCCAGTGGAGAGTGTCTACTCTGTTGAAGGTATAGAGAATTTCTTATTAAAAATTAAGGCACAATAAAAGTCTTTAAATAAGTAGGGGAAGTTTTTGTCATTTGAGCCAGTGATCTAAGATGTGGGTGCTATGGTTTGGACATGGTTTAATTGTACCCACTCTAAAGTTTGATTGGAGATTTGGTCTTCAGAGTGGTGGTATTGGAAGATGGTGTGGAGACTCTGAGAGTTGGAGCCTGGCCTACAGATGTAGTTCAGAGTTAGAGAGCTTACCTGTCAGGTTCAAGTCCCTGGTTCTGAGTCCTGGAATGAGAAAAGAAGCAAGAGACAGAGAGAGAGAGAGAGAGAGAGAGAGAGAGAGAGAGAGACAGAGACAGAGACAGAGAGACAGAGAGACAGAGAGACAGAGACAGAGAGGGACAGAGAGAGAGAAAGGAAAGACAGAAAGGAAATGGGAGAGAGAGAGAGAAAGAGAGAGGGAGAGATGGAGAGAGGGAGAGACAGAGTGAGGGAGAGAGAATGCCTCCCTAATGAGGAGTCCTTAGGTCATTTATAGTATGTCCTTGAAAAGTAGTTGTCATGTGATCCTTTGCATTCTCATGAGAAGGTGATTATAAGGTAGCAAGCTTGGTTTCTCTCTGCTTCCTGTCTTACAGTGTGACTCCTGGCTACACCACACAATACTATCATTGCCATTAACCAGCTGCCATGGGGCTTTCACTAGAAGAAAGTTGAGGTACTTTGTCATGCTCTTGAGCTTCCGAAACTATAATCTACATAAACCTTGTGTTCTTCATAAGTTGCTTGTGTCAGGTATTTTGATATAGTAATAAAATGCTGACAACTGTGGTAGAATGTCATGTTTTTCTCTGAAGTAGACACATTAACTTTTCCAATTTAATCTAACAAACATACCTTTTTTCTGAAAACTGAAAAAAATGGAGCCTCCTACATCTTGTCATCTTTTCCAAATATTACCTCATTCCATTAGTAAGTCCAGCTCATTGTAATAAAATATCATAGACTGAATGACTTAGGCATAACATTTATTGCTTACAATCCCAGTTCTGGAGTCTGTAAGTGCAAGCCTGAGGTGCCAGAAGAACCAATTCTGATGAGGAAGATTGCAGTGTTCCACTTTCTTGTGTTCACGTGGTAAAGAATAAATTCTGGTTTCCTCTTCTTCTTATAATCCCATCATAAGGATCCCACCCTCATGACCTTGTCTAAACCTAATTTCCTCCCAAGGCTCCACCTTCAAACCATCACATTGGTACTAGAGTTTTTGCATAGGAATCTGTGGGCAACGCATTCAGTCCATCGCATTCATTTTCAGTTTACAGCAATCTAGTGAGGGAGTTATTATTTTGTTCTTTCATAGATTATCCGAGAGAATTGAGGTACTTTGCCAACGACATTCAACACATGTGTTTAAATAAACGTTACCCATAGCCTTAACATTTTCATTAATGTCATGATTACATCCAGAGAGCGCTCTTCACTAAGGAGGCTGCATGCTTCAGACAAGCATGTGTGCTTCCTCAGTCTCTTTTACTGTTAAAATTCCATTGATATTACTAGGAAAGAAAATCTGAGCAACATTTCATTCGAGAAAAAAATTCATTGATGTGTAGATCAATTCATAAAGAAGTCTAAGAGGAATGCTTTTCTGTTTTAAGCTTACCTCCTAGAAAATTGGGAACATTACTAGAAAAGGATTTCATGTTATTTTTTTTAAAGTAGAGTGCCAACAATGTCTAAAAAAGGAAAACGTACACTAGATGAAAAAATAACTGAATTATCTTATTTTCCGCTTCTTTCTGAAGAGTAATGATATAGACATCATTGAAGTTGATATGCTGTACATTTTAAAAATAAGATCATTCCAAACATGTTTTAGACATTTCTACGTAGGGTCAAAATTTACACATGATTTAAAATTTTCTCAAGTATTTGGAAGGGGTTGAAATTAAATGTGATATACACATTTAATTACTCTAAATTTTTCAGCAAAATATATTTTATTTTGTCATTAATCTTATTTACCTAAATAATGTCTACATAAAATACAGCCTACCATGAATTTTTTTCTTTCAAAACCATGTCTTCAAAAACTCAAGAAAATTTGAACAGTAGCTAGACTCTGTTTTTAGGAGGGAAAAAATAACACCCTATATGATGTATTCTAAAATGTATGGGTCAAAGATTATTAATATTTATAACAATATTTTTTGTTCTTAATCTTCAAAATCCAAAATTTTTAATTGGAAATATAGTAAGTAATAAATTATTCTGGAGAGTACCATTTTAAATAAAATTGAATGTAATGGTGTAATTTCTTTTGCGGCTCTTGGTATCCCAATAAAGACAATGATTTTACTTAATGGAAATTTCACACTTTGACTAATATTCTGAGGGAAGATTGCTATATTTAAGTATGATGATTAGAGAAATATGCATACTTCCTGCACATAATAAATTTTAAAACAAAAATAAATTGTGTGGTACCTGATTGCTTTTAACCTGATATTAGTTTTTTCTGAACCTATGTCATTGATGGTTGGGCTTATTACATGGGTTCACACTATGTATAAGACAATGTGACTTGTTCCTATGTCCTTGAGCATTGTGAGAATTGGAGAACATAAAATACTGCTGATTTCATCATTCATTTGATATGACTTCCTTTCTGAATTGCTTTTTCTTAATTTCTGATACACAAAATAAAGCACAATATCCCAGAGATCATAAGGGAAATATCCTTCTGTAGGCAATGACAATGGGTATGTGAAATCTCATTATTTTGTTGCACTATTTTTATTCCATTTTTCTTTACAACTAGTCACAAGTCACACTGTATCTTATAAGGTTTTCACTTTCTAGTTTAAAATTCAGTTTATTTCTACGATGCACTAACATATAAAATATAAAATTCTCAATTTTTCCTCTCTCTGTCTCTCTCTCCTTCACCCATGCTCATGCATACACACACACACACACACACACACACACACACACACACACACATGCCCTGGAGTTTTCTAAATGGGTAGAGGATGCATTATGCAGAAAAGTTACTTAAGCGTTCACACAGGATAGGGATATGCATTCATTTGGTATCCATTGCAGCCGATAGGGAAGAATATACCGTTTAAATGGTCCTGTGGTGCCCTGAAAGCATATCCCAAAGTCATATATTTAAATGCAAGTGTCATGTATCCTCATAATTTCATAGTAAATGATTTTCCTCTGCTCTGTGCCTTTATAAAATGAAACTTCAAAAAGCAAAAATAAAACAATGCACAATATTTTACAATGTATGTGCAACATAACCCTATGGTTTAAGAGTCAACTTATTTTCCTAACCACAGAATGAATTTCTCTTTCATCATGAACTCCATTTCTTAAAAGAAGCATTGCATTAATTTTTAACTAAATTGCTATGGGTAATAAATACAAGAAGTTCATCTGAAGACTTTATGGGAGAGAACTCATAAAGTATTCCACTACAACCCCAGATTTCATCTTACCTGAGAAATAATGATCATCATGAAGAACTCAAACTGTACCAAATGTTGGTAAGGTTGTGAGTGGAAAGGAACCCTTATACATTGTTGATAGGAATTTCAACTAGTATCACCACTATGGAAATCTGTGTGAAGATTTTTCAAACAATTAAAACTAGAAATGTCATTTGACCCAGCAATTTCTCTTCAAGGTGTCTTCCCAAAGTGTTGGCAATCTTTTGTAAATTCTTTGGTTATGATTATAATCAACTAGCATTTTCTTGAGGATGAATTATGTCACTATTTTATCTCATAAATATTAACTGTTAAACAATTATTTTTCAAACATTTGAAGTGCAACACCGATATTTATAGTACTCCAGCATTCTCATTTTAATCTTATTTCAAATGATCCTTATAAGTCTCATCCCTTTTTGTATTTCTAATTTCTCAAATATAGAAAATGTTTTGACATTTGAAGAGTTATAATACATATGGCACGCACCAAAAATTTAATGTACAAAAGTGAATATTCCAGTTTAAGGGATATTTTTAAAAAATCATCACTTTCTGAAAAATGCCTAGAAAAGAAGAAAACAAACATTAGCGAGTTAACTTGAATTAATAGTCTATCAAGGTCTAATGCTTGCTTTAGTTTCATACGTAGACCTATACTGAGAATTTCACAGTAGATCAGAGCATTGCTTCATTTACAAGCATTGCTTAGAATGCATTGGTAGTCATGGGACCAAAATTTTTTGAAATTCAAATTGAAATGATGTAAAGAGGTGCTTCACTGGCAGGGATTGAGTTTGTTTTAATTAGGATTTGTGGGTCATTGAATGTGAAAAGTCATATATTTACATAAAGTTTAACTTTTCACTAGCAGTTATATTAAAAGCAGTATCATTTATTACACCACTATAAGGCCAGGGGTTATATAATTTCTGTTAAAGAAGGACTAGAAGAAAGGAGAAATACACATAGAAATGTTGTCCAGAATTCACCTGGTTGGTGAACTGTGAAATATGACCACATTCCAGAAATGTGAGCTGGTGCTATATTTCAACTAAAAGGCTGATTTTAAAGAGTCAGTACTGAGAGCTTCAGGTCAGATGCTGCTGAGAGTTTATCCTCACACAAACGTAACAGATGGCTTCAGTGTTCGCTGACAGCTTTAGATCCAAACAAATATCACTTAAACACGTTGGATCAAGCTGTAGCACCATCACACCAGCCAAAAACACTCTTTTCTTTTTTAATCTGAGTTTTCATGAGACTATTTGTTGGTTAAAAAAAGAATATATGGCAAATTTGCAGTCTTCCATGTTACTCTAAACTACAAATTAAAGAGTTTCAACCTATATATTAAAAAGTGGTCTTGTGTGCAGAAATTACAATAAAGACTGAAGCTCATAATCATGTAAGGATAGATGCTGGCCAGTAACATCATATCATTATGTGTTGTTTAAATTAAAGGAATAATTTAATATCTATCTGAATCACAATGTGAAGACATGGAGCTTATCAAAAATATCCAGAAGAAATAGGAAATTGGTACAGAATATTTTAGATCAATTGAAACAAGCAAACTTCTGATTATGGTATGAGAATTACATGCAGACCTGTTTGCAGACACCAGACTGAATGCAGAAGTTTACAGAAGTGTTTTTCATAAAGAATTCCAGAAACTGATGAACCGATTAATTTCAATTCTTTCCTATGATGGATAAGTACATTTGTAATTTTCGATAACCATGCGATTGCATCAGACATAAAATTGGAGTTGCTGTAAACACACAGTTAGATTTTATGTCATAGAAGCTTGTATTCATCTTTCAAAGGTGCTTATAAAAATCCTTAGAACTTTCTGCATTTCTCTACTTAAGCAAGTCGTCAAAAGCTGTGTCTAAGTATTTAACGAACTTAAGGCTCTTGGAAAAGTGATTGGGAGAAAAGAGAAGAAGGTTATTGTGTCATTGCACTTGAAAGCAAGAAAACAAATTGAAGAATTACAATCTTGTCACTGTGCCCTTAAGCCAGCTGCTTATGTCATTTGTGCCAGTTCAAAAATGTGTTGGAGAAATGATACCAAAAATACTGCATTCAGTGAAAAGAGCAGTTGAAGGCAGACTGATACTGAGTTCAAATCCTAGATGTAACAGTTACTTCATGTATGCCTTTGGGTAATTTCTGTCTCTGTTTAACCAACTATAGAATGGAATAATAACAAGATTCAGCTTACATCCGTTTCATGGTGAAAAATAAATTAACACTTGTAAACACTGAAAAATAGTGTCTTGCATAGAATAAAAAAATATTTAGGTGCTTCATCAATCTATCTATCTACCTATCTGTCTGTCTGTCTATCTATCTGTCTGTTTGTCTGTTTATCTATCACTTACCCTTTCCATTAGGTGTGAATTACTTGTAGTACTTTCTTTTATCCAAGTCCAGTGATGTTACCATAGAAGAAAAATCCTTCATCTTTAAAAGAAATCTCTAGCAAAATATCATCCAAAATTCTGTAACAAGAATTTGAATTCCTCTTGAATTTTCTAGGATTTCATGATCTAAATATTTTTTTTAACAATAGAAGAGTTTTCCTAAACTTCTGCAATTCTGGGATTCCCTTTTTAAAACAAAAATCTTATATTCAATGTCAATATTTTGGCTTCTATCTGTACCACGTTAAGCATCCATTTATCTTGTTGAAGGCAAGGTCATGTTCAAACATGATGAATCTATACATATTAAAGCAAATACAGAAATTTTTTACTATGAATTATGAATTTTACTGTTTCACTATAATTTTGATAGAATTATGTATTTTATTGTGCTTTATTCCACAAAAATGAGAACTGACTCTTGTGATGAGCTGCTTCATTATCAACTAAAAATAAAATTATTGAAAATGCCTGCTAAAATCTCAAAAACAGTCTTTCAAGACCATAATACAAAATGATGAATAAAACCAACAGCCTCTTACCAGCACTGGTGAGTATTGGCTATGTGCTTACCTAAGAGATAGAAGAAACATGCCACAGATTTAACAGTTGAGAAATACATTGCATAAGAGACAGGAGTAAACATGAATGGCCAGTCTTTGCTTTGCTCTGTTATGATGTATTTTAGAGTCTGGTGTTCCAATTCTTTCTGCCCAACAATTCCTTAATGAAACAGCAGTATTGTAAGTTACTTCCTAATAAGCTTTTTCTCAATGTGTTTCTGAAAATCTGAAGCTTAGATTAGTAATGATCAATTCTAAATTTTCCACCAATAATTCTGGTATTAAACCTTTGCAATCCATGGTTCAAGGAAAGTAAAATAATGGAATATAGGATTTAAAAATATTAAGGTTGCTATCATTCAAAAGAATTATCTACACTATAAAGAAATTTCTGATTTTAATTAAACACAGTTTCAGATTCCTGGATCAAACCATTCTGTTAACTTTATTACCAGCTTTGTTTATGGGTTTGTGTACTTCATATGTATGATATTTGTCTACCATCTGTCAAACAGTGTGCAGTGCACTTAGGATATAAAGACAAAACAGTATTTAATTATATATATATGGTATAAAGTAATGTATATTGTACAAAAATAATAATTAGGAAGAGGAACCTTGTTTAGTGGCCTTAAATGAATTATTACTGATTTTAATAATGTGTAACAACTACTGAGTGATGCTGGATTTAGATAGACACTAAACTAAATTCTTTGCACAAAAGGATGTTCTAGCAGACTGTGCTGTTCTACGTAAACATAGAAGAAAGGAAAACTATTTTCCCATGATTATTAAGAAAGGTTTGTAAAAAACCGTACAATCTCTTTACATTTAATGTAAGGGCTTGAAGTATAAAAAAAGGACTGTTATAAATAATCGTTACAATGCTTTAAATGCTAGCATGGAAAAAATGAACATTGATTGCAGATGTGGGATTGATAAAATAGTAACTCACTCTCAGCTGTCTGCTCACTGGTCATAAATGTGAAATCATGAATTTTGTAAAAGTTAAATTTTCTTAAATGTCAAGACATGAAGAATTATTCCCCCCATAACAGTTTTTAGGCAGATTAAATTAGATAATACACAAAGAAGAACTTATTAAAATAGCTTACATACATGATTTGAATCCTTCTTGTAATCGTGGCGGCTGGGAAGCCCAAGATCAAGATGCCAGCAAATTTGTTGTCTGGCGAGGAAGAGCGTGCCTGGTGGATGCATCTTTCAGGAAAAAGGAAAGCCAAGTCCTTATGTGGTAGAAAGTGAGCGGGAAAAATGTTCAGGTGGTTCCTACGCCAATTTCTTAAGGACATCTGTCCCTTCCCGGGGTCAGAGTGCTTCCCTCCTAGTATTATCACTCGAACTTAGGAGGGCTTCATGAAGTCAGACCATAGCACACATCGAGTGCTTTAAAGTCAGATTCATAAATGTACATAGTACAATGTGATTATTCCAAAATTAATGACAGATACTATAAAATATCCAAAAGTCTATGTCTAGATTTTTCATATTCCTAATACATTTGAAAGATAAATTTGTTGGAAGTAACAGTATTTATGGTATAATTTGTTACTAGCAACACATAAACTCTGTGTAACAGTGTAATTTTCAGAACTAACAGTATCATGTAAAAGTTCAGTGTGCTGCCCTATCATTTTGTTTGAGAGACAAAATACATCCCATTGAAGCATTGTAATCACTGTGATATTATAGGCTAGGAGATTTTCATTTCTCCCCAACTATTTGACTTTTCTTTTCTGGACAATAATTTCCGGAACTAAACAACTTATTTTATGACTTTTCATCAAACTTGACTCTTTACAAATAAAAGCTTTACTGTGCTTATTTTGATATCCTTGCAGTTCCTGAAGAAATAAGCAACTGCTAGCTGGTTATGGTAGAAACCACCCAGAGTCCTAGCATTTAGGAGGTAGAGGCCAGAGGATCACAACTTCAAATTAGCAACTCAGCAAGACCCTATCTCAAATTTTAAAATAAATAAATAAATTAATTAATTAATAAGTAGGGGTTGGAGTTGGAGATATAGCTCCTTAGGAAGATTTTGAGTTAAAAAAAAAAAACAGTGAAAGTTGTCCAATGCCTGTAGCATGTAGTTAAGTGTTGTTTTAATTTTTCTGGAGTCATGACTGTATCTGTATGTGGGGTTTTGTATTTCTCCCAACCTTAAATGAAATAATACACATTGGATTAGCACTCAAGTCCAAGTGATATTCATCTGCACCCAGCTCTACGGTAAGCAAGGCATTTTTGGCCTACATACATCTTGTAGCACTAGTCAGTGAAGAGACTCTAAGGACTATAATTCTTCATCATTAATTTTTAAATAAGAACTTTATTAAGGTATAATTCATTTACCATGAAATTTACCACTTTAAAATGTACAGCTCAGTGATTTTTAGCCTATTCAAATAGTTGCACATTCATTCCTTAAGAACTTTAAAGGATTTATCCCTAGCACAAGACCTAGAGTCCTTTTTTCCATTGAAGTATAGCTTCAAAAAGGGCCTCATTAGACCACAAGGCATTTTTAAAAACAGAAATGCTAATAAAAGAAATAGACCAGCATAGTATATAAACCACAAAAATCAACACATTGGACCTTAATGCAATGATTCATTTCTGACACACATTGCCCAAGTTTCTTAACATTTTCAACAGTAAAGTAAAAGGGTGTGGGTGTCCAACTGCGGGTACCAGTTCAGCTTACCTCTTTAGAATGAGCATTTTCTCTGGATTTTTCTGTTTGTCTGAGGGAATGCCTTGGTCATTGGAAGGGAAGATTAAGATGGTAATTCATGACAGATGGTCTGATGCCACCAGCCCACATAGTGACTCTACCGTCTACAACATTGTCTTACTTATTTTCTTGTTACTGGGACAAAATACCCAACAACCACAAGTTAAA